>WWET01002272.1:140956-162957 GCA_011038615.1 Limnodynastes dumerilii
TATATATATATATATATATATATATATATATGTGTGTGTGTGTGTGTAGCTCTAAGACAAGAGCATTAAAGAGCAATAAATAAATAAAATATAAATTGTATATATATATCTATGTATATATATATATATATATATATATATATATATATAACTCAGACAAAGGTATACAGAACTATGTTTTGTTTTTTACTAGTCCAGTTTGTTATCCCAGCATTCAACATGGGTCTGAAGTTGTAACCCTATTGCAGTTACACCTTGAAATTTAATTTTCATTTGAGTTAACTTATGTAATTTATTTAATAAGCAGACCTGACTCCTTGATTTAAATTGAGAACTATTCTGCCTCCTGCATTCTTGTAAAAGAACACCCCAGATTAGACACTACAGATTGTTACTGATAAATCAGACTTGCATATAGGAGCCCCCAACTTCTTATTAAACATCAAATCACAGATCAGAGCCTTCACCTCCTACATATTTTTATTTTTTAGCAAATAACACTTTATTGAACAAAAAGTGATAGTTTACATTCTTACATTGAAATGCATTGCAGTTCGCACCTTACAGAGGAGCGACTTAAAAAGCGAGATGTTTATAACATCACCTCAATGTTCATCAAATAAATAGGTCAATATCGCAACCACAATGATTTTAATAGGCAAATAGTCTGGGTGGGATGTTGGATTTCGGGCACCTAAAGCCCTGCAATAGAACGGCGCTATGTCAACATCATGCCCGAACTATATGCAAATTAGGTAACATCATGGCCAAAGCCTACATTGCGCTTGGGCCCGTAGTAGGCATAAAACTAACTGGCTTTTTTAGGGAAAAAACAATGTTAATCCCAGTTAACATTAATAAGCCTGATTAGTCTCCATAATTTTGTTGCAATATTCAATGATACATGTTGGCCCATGTTGCCCGCATTGTGCTATATTCTCCTTCTTCAGTCTATTGCTTCCTTACCAACAGTCCCCTATAGAAAGCCCTCGGCACAGGAAAAAGAGTACATCTTATAGCTCTGCATTCTGCATACTGCTAGCTCCAAATCTCATTTTCAATATTGACTGAGCTTTTTATGTTTGTATTATAGTTATGGTTTGCAAATAATTAATATGTTATATTTATGGTTTTGTTTTTTGTGATTTTAAATAAATAGGATGGTCCAGAGACAGAAGCGAGTAGGAGGAGTTAGCGCCGATACCATGCTACCATTTTTATTGGAAAATCCTACTGTGTTAGATAAGGAGTAGTTCTTGGCACAATTCCCAGATTCCAGCAGATGCTCATTTAATTCTGTATTTATTTTGTAATTGATTAATTGGGAAAGAAACCAAGTTTGGTTTATACTTCATCTTCTGCCTCCCTCACAGTTGTTTCTTCTAGACTCAAAAATGAAAAAATGGTCAGTGATGCAATGCCACTAATGAGTTCTGAGTGAGTGGGCAACATTCTGGGAGGGATGGAAAACAATGGCGTTAGCAATGTATTATCCAGTGATAGGGAAGGGTTAGCAGGCAAATGCTTGTGGATGTGCAGAGATTTGCTGGAGAGAGCTGTCCCTTGTGCTGAAGCTGCATTCTGATGGGCTGACTGTGGAATTTGTGATTAGTACTAGTAACGCAGTGAGAGGAAAAGAGGCACAGTTTTTGTATATACAGATATAAGGACAATATATAGGTGCCTGCCCTATTGCCTTGTAGCCATGAACATTGCACAGACACTTTACCAGTTTATCAATAAACTATGAGTGCATAGGAAATTTGGGACTGCTTTTGTTGGATGTGCCATATTTAAGTGGTTGAATGTTTTATTACATGGATATTTATACACATAAAGCATTCCTTTTTTGTGCGGATGATTCTGCCATCAACCCCAACCTCTTCAGGGTGCAAAATCTTGTGCAATCAGTTCTCATCCACTGTAACCTTGCAAATCTACACACTTCACATAAATACAAGCAGGGGCCTCATACCAGGGAAGCAAGGCTTGCGTATGGATAGCTCGGTGGTAAACTGTCTGCACATGTGCAGAAAGGCTGTTGTAGGCTGGCAACTTAAAACAACACTCAGCACTTTGTGTATGAGAGCTGAGCACTGTTTAAAAATACATTACCAGCAGCTGAGAGCTCCTAGCAGTAATATTAATACTCCTATACGGAGTGCTGATCGCAGTCTTAAGCTGTCAGCCTCTGACAGAGTTCCATGAGTGCAGGGCCGCATGGCCACACCTCCTACCAATGGTAGCAACAGCACTGAATACGAGGGTTTTTATAGAAAATAATGGCGCTGTGCATTATGCACTTTTGTAAATGTTCCTTCCACATTACACTATTGCAGCTTTTAGTCATGATGAGGTAGATCCAGATCTACGCGCTTGAGACGTTTCATCGCTTGGCGTATTTACGCTAGCGTACTTTCTAAGCACTCCCCTAGTCACTCCCCTCGCATGTATGTACTTTGGCCGTTTTATGCCTTCCAAACCCTACCTTTACTTTACACAGCGTAAGTACTGACGTACGTATAGGCCTCACGTACTTACGAGCCTAAGCACGCTCATACTGTACGATTTAAATGCCTCTGCCCGCCTCTGAAGCGTAATGACGAGTGTCGTATGGTACGCACGCCCACTCGTACATTGTTACACTGCTGATACGTGATTGGGCAGGACGCTTTGAGTTACATGGCGTAACATCTGCCACGTGCATGCGCAGTAAATACTAATGTGCGATTTTATGTCAGCGGCTAACGTAAAATCGCTCCCATACATAGGTCTGGATCTGTCCCGATGTTCTGTGTGCAAATGTAATTAAATAATATGACAGCTTCCATATAAGTAACAACATAAATCAATCATGTTTTTCATACATATATTTATTTTATTGATTGGTTTAAGGGAAAACATATAAAGTATAACAAAACAGCGGCAGTATGTGACTAATGCTGCGTACACACTACACTTTTTTCTCACAATGCAATCATTTAAAGGCTTTTTCTGCCGATGCATTGTACTTCCGGCAAATTAAGCTGTCCATAAAATCATTTCAAACTATACCATTAGCAATCACACAAAATCATTTGATCGTGCGTGAATACATACTTGATATCATGTGAGTCATTTAATTGTGTGATTAGAACGATAGTGGGGTAAAAAAAAATGTAGTGCGTGCCCAGCTTTAAGCACTTTAAAACACTGTGGGCCCAATTCAATTAGCTTCGCACCGGTGTTAGTTACAGTGCGAAGCTAATGCCGCGTATATTTTTCGGAGATTTTTATGTGTACCCCATAGAGGTGCACACAAAAATTTGCTTATTTTTCCTAATGTAGATGACGGGAAAAAGCGCTAATTGCGGCTAATTGAATCAGGCCCTGTGAATTTACTAAACTGCGGTTAAAGAAAATTGGAGATGTTGCCCATAGCAACAATGAGGTTCTAGCATCCACTTTCCTATTACATACTAGAAAATGTCAGCTAGAATCTGATTGGTTGCTATGGGCAACATCTCTACTTTTCCTTTCCCGCAGTGTGTTTATTGCCTGTCATAATGTTTACTAGCAAAATATAGCAACTCTAACAAACTCCTTAGCAAGTTATTGTTTAGAATGATTTCTAAATGGCAGCTTTCATGAGTGTTTATATTATGATAAATACTGCACAGCACGGTCGCACATTTTAATAGCATGCTATTTTTGTACAAATAATTGCTGTTTTTGACTTTGAAGAGAATGTCCCACTGGTATAAACCTGAGGGGGATTTAATTCCCTATACAGAGAACTAATTGCTTGTCATTCATTTGGGTTTTATATGTATTTCAGTGGTTTGAGGTTCAAATGATTTATTTTATTGCAGATGTGAGAGGATTTGCAACGGATTCATTTAGTTTTTCTTTCATGGTAAAATATAGCTTTCATTTTCTGTAATATGACATAATTACCTGAAAGCCAGATTAGCCAGATAATACTATAATATTTTGATGGTGTCTTATATTACCCCTAGGAAGCCTGCTGAAAAACCTTAAGAAACATACAACATACAGTATGAAATGTTTGTAGACTAATCATAATTGTCATCCATAAATTAATTTTCATAACTTCGATGCTAGGCACATACCATACCTTTGCTTCATATGCAGTACAATTTCGATTGGCTATTATATCTATTAGGTTATCCTACTTGGGTTTTATTTTTACTTGGATGTTATGTCATGTAACATATCAGCAGTATCAATGCTCATGTTCAGCAAATAACTAGCAAAGAGCAGTGGTTGCCAGTGTTGACACAAAGCGTGAATCTGGGTCATGAATTCATTGGTGGACCGTGCCTATCTCTTTGGAGTTTGTATAAATCCCTGGGTGAGTTTCCTCCAGGTGGTTTGATTTCCTTCCAAACTAAAAATATTTTAATTGGCTTCTGATTAAACTGAACCCTAGTGGTTGGCTCTACTGGGGCCAGAGAAAGGTTAATTAAATATTGGTAAACATTATTTTAATATGTAAGTAAAATATACAAAGAACTGGTAAAAACAATGCACCTGATTTCAAGCTTTTTTGATCAAAACAAGCATCCACAAATAATGCATGTATGCGATACACGACTATGCATATAAATCCAAAACTATTTCATTACAATGCCGGAATCATATCTACACATGCCATGGTACCAGTCTATGGCCAGGTTCGGTATAGGTCAACGACTTGAATGGCCCTTTTTTGAAAAGGACGTTTTCTACCAGGCTACATTGAAGTGCCTGAAAAATTGATTGCTTCAGCTTTGCTGAGGAAAAGCAATCAATGATGATTCCCAGGACGAAGAATTAGCAAATGGTAAATATGGCTTAAACTATTTTTTATCCTAACCCTCCTCCCTTCCATTACTTTAATCCTCCCTTTAAATTATCCTAACCTTCATCTCCATGCAGCCTGACCCTATTGTTCTCCTCCCTATAGCAAGACCCTAAGAATTCCCTACCTGCAGCCTAACAATAAGACTCCCTCCCCACAGCCTAACCCTAAGACTCCCCTCCTTGTAGCCTATGCCTAAAACTCCCCTCACTGTAGCCTAACCCTAGGACTCCCTTCTGCTGCCTAACCCATACTCATACTCACCTGTCTGGTTGGTGCAGTGGCACGACGGGTCTGTGGTGGGAGGCATTTCCAAGAGAATTAAAAAATTCATAACATTCTTTATAAATACAGCTATTTTCTAAATAGAGACATTCAAAACAATTCGTAAATTGCATTTTCATGTCGGCGACTGACACTCAACCAGGTCCTTTGTGTTGATGGGTTGCCTGCATCCACTTGTCCATCTGCCTCTCTCCACTTAGTTATGAACCTTTAGACCTTTTTGCTCCAGACATTCTTTACCTTTCGGTTTTTACAATCCTTTTGGGTTGACCATTGGCAGAACCAACCAATCAACCAACAGTCAAAAAGCGATCTTTCCTTTATACTGTTTTCATATTTCATGGTAACATCTACCATTACCCACATATTGTCATAATCTGTCATTATATTTTATCCTGACTTCCCTGCTGGAGTGAGGTGTGTTCCTTTTGCACTGTTATTTGGTGTCTCCAGTCTACTGCTAGGTCGCACACCGAAATTTATGTTTCATAGTTCAAACTTCTGAAAAGGGGGACGCGGTTAGCCAGTGACCCTATTTCGAACATGATGCAGTCGCCAGCTGTATCATGTTCGAAATGTTCGTCAATGAGAAAATTCCTATTGGGAAAAAATACCTATTTCTACAGCTGTAGTGACTGTGATTATGGTTATGGCTTAGACTGTATCGGCGGGGCTGAGGTTAGGGCTTCAGAAATAAAGATTAAGGTTAGGGATTAAGGGGAGAGTTAGGGTTAGGCTGCGGGACATGGATTGGGGAAAGGGTTAAGGTAATGGCTAGGGGAAGGCTTACCTTTTTGAAATAGAAATCTTTATAGCTCTGGGAGCTGCACCACCACTGCAATACAAAATAGAGACTGCTGGCAATCACCATTTAACAGCTGTCAACAGTTTTTTGAAAAAGAGCCCATATTACAGGCAAACTACACCCCTGAAAAAGGGGCCGCATTCCTAGGATAGATCTGGATCTTCTGAATCCAGGGTTCCATCTTAGGAGCATGTTAAGGGGGATATATGCAGTGAGGGTGGACTACAATTTTAAGAGGTGGGCTGTCATATCCCAGGCAGTGCCTTCCCTTGTCCACATGGAAGCCTGGATCTGGTCCCATGTAACTATAATAATAGAATTTTGCTAACAAGCAAAAACAAAAATATCAACAATAACGTGTGTATAAAATAATAATAATTAAATAAAATTAAACAGGATCCAGAGTATTTAAACAAGATAAACATAGATGGAAATTTCTATTTAGCGTTAGAAATACAAGAGGAAAGAGAGTGGAGGTTGCAGACACGTGGAGTATAAGGCCTTTGAGAGTCCCCGGGGGATTGAAATAGAGAGGAGGTTGGAGACAGCATAGCACAGCCTTTCTCTCTGCAAATCCATTTACTTAGTCCAGGTCTGGCCAGTGTACAGTACTTGAAGAAAAGAGAGGCTGTGCTATGCTGTCAGCATAATCATATCTCTCATATAATTCTGTGTATGGCTGAGGCAGACTGTCCTACATCTAATGACAGGGAGAACATCAGTGCAGCCAAAGTATCAGCACCAGCAAGTATGTCTTTTACCAGGCAGTTTTACAAGCAAGATTAAGATAAGATACAGATTGGGCTGGATCCATACTTAAGTAAGTGCTTGAAATTAGTTACTTTATGAGTTGTAAATGTGAAGCAACTCACCTTGATTCTGTGTATATCCGAGGTAGGAGACATTTTACAATTGTAGACAATATGGGCTGGATCCAGACTTAAGTAAGTGCTTGATATTAGTTACTCCTGAGCTAAACCATGTTGATTGCAGGGGAGTCAAGGTAATTGTATTCTTTGCATGCAGGGATATATGTTTGAATTGCTTACTGCACACAGATACTGACCAACTTTACTATCACACTTATTTAGATTTGGGATAGGAAACATCACCTCTCAACTCTAATACTGTTTGCAACAGATGAAATATGACTCCCCTGCAATCAACATGGTTTAGCCCAGGAGTAACTAATTTCAAGCACTTACTTAAGTCTGGATCCAGCCCATAGTCTATAAGGTCATACTGATTATGTGAGCTCTACCCTAGACTGGAGGCCCATAATATGTCCAGCAAACACAAAATATGTTAAACTTAAGACACTATTTTCCACTTTCACTACAAAGAAGGACGAGCTGCAAAGAGAACAGGGGGGAAGGGAGGGCATTCAGAGGCCACTGCTAGAAAAGGAGATAAGTAAGAATACGAATGAGTAAAGATAAGTTATTCATAATGTAGCTTAAATAGATTAAGATTGTTAATTAGTAACAGTAACAAGACAACACAGGCATCGCTTCTTTTCAAATATATGAAATGTGTGCAGTGGAGTGGTGCAGCCAAGGACCAAAGTGACCACTGTGTAACCACAAGGAACAATAAAGAGGTCCAGCACTCCAAACAAACACTATATAACACTATGCGTCAGCACATACATGCTTTACACATTTAGCACATACATATAGCTTTATTGGGTTAAGCTCACCTGCATAGCATCAAGACAACCCCTGTAGGTGCCTACAGGATGTGTCTTGATGCTGGGCAGGTCAGCTTAACCCAATATAGCTATATTGTGAAATAAACCTCCTTTTATGTATGTGCTGACACATAGTGTTATATAATGCTTGTTTGGAGTGCCGCACCTCTTTTTTTGTTCCAAGTGTTTGTTAATATCCAGGAAGGGGAGGCACAGGAGGAACGACCACGGGGCTTTGAGAGCTGGGAGAGATAGGAGAGAGGTTAGGAGATTATTTGACTTTATCCCAAAAAAAGAGCTATTTTAGGGCACGTCCACCATATGTGGAGAAAGGTGGCAGGTCTGATTCTGGATTAAGTCCGATGCAAAGTGGATACCTGCTTGGTGCCACGGGCGTGAAAAGTGGTGGGAAAGACCGGATGAAAAGGCCGGGTTGTCCCACAACAGGGTTATGGGAGAGTAAGAGAATCACAGAGATTCGAAATGCGTTGGCTGGGGAGCACACTATCGGAGGAGGATATCAGCTGTCCATTACCTTAGATCTGCACCACTTCGGTTTTATTGCCGGAAATATAACATCTATTACCGAGCGGTGCAGCACATGGTGGATAGCTAGATTTTTCTAACCCTTTAATCTATTTTGTTTTATTGTATATTATTAAATAAATTCTATCTGCTTTATGATACCTCATTTGCATATTATTCATTGGAGCCCCCTGTCCCTGCAATTGGCAGAGGAAGTTGCTTTGGATATCAGAACCGAAAGTGTTCCGAGAGAACCAGATAACCTCTTTACTTTTTATTTATGTGCTGACACAGTGTTATTTAATGTATGTTTGGAGCGCCGGACCTCTTTTGTTCCTTGTATTTACATAGTGGTCACTTTGGTCCTTGGCTGCACCCCTATATTTATGTATACACTTGCACATATTTAATTTAGTGGATAGAAGCGCAGCCATTTCTTTTGCTACTTTTTAGTTTTACTTGGGAGTCTGACCACTCCCCAAACATGGCCACAGCAGGCTATTAAAATTCAGGTAGTGTCTTAACAGAGACCTCCTGTGCCACCCCCTATTGTATGGGTTTATGGGAGAGTATGGTAGAGAACTAGTTAACTTACGCTTACAGCTATTCCAAATAAATGAAAATTTGGTGGTAGGGAGGAGACCAGTGTGGCCTGAGGAAGAGGAACTGCCAGGAAAAGGTAAGTCCACATTATCAGGGAGATGTGGCAGTAACTGGCACAACAATGGTTTTTTTTTTCCTTCTTTAAGGATCAAGGATATACAAGCTTCTAGTGAGGGAGATGACCAGGAGTCTCCACCCAGGACCACTTTGAACAGGGTGTGTAAATGGGGGGCCAAAGTAGGGGCAAATATAGTAAGCTGCTGTAGATCCATCTGGACCGGGCACTTTACCAGCTGTTTGGGATTTAATAGCATCCAAAACTTCCTCCTTAGTAATAGGAGTATTTAGACATTTTGACTGAGCTGATCTTAGGCGGGGAAGTTGGCAGAAGCAAAAAATTCTCTGGAAAGGGCATCCCAGGAGAGTCGGTTCGATACATTTCTGGGCCTTGGGAGGTTATATAATTTAGAATAGAATGCATGAAACTCTGTTTGTATTTGACGGGGGTCATGGGTAAGATGCCCAGCTAAGGGTACGCACAGCTAAGAGGTTCCAAGCTGAGAGCTTGGATCGAAGCTTGGAGGCCAAGAGCTTATCTTGTCCCCTTTGTCATAATAAAGCTGGTTCAGCCATTGCAAACCTACCCGCCGCTTGGTTGGAGAGCAGCAGATTAAGCTCTCCATGCAGTCTCGTAAGTTTGTGGAAAAGGTAGGGTCCTGAGAGGCCTTAGGTGATCATCGAGGGTGGATGGTGGCATTGCGCATAGCTGAGCAGGATCATATCAATCCTACAGTAAGAGTGAAAGGTTGAATAATAGAAAGTGTAGTCTCTAGCAAGAGGTTCTCGGACCCTCCAGGAGTCGTAAAGATTATGAAGTTTCAGGAAAGCCTCTGGAGTTATGTAAATTGGTGGTGTTTAAGGAACTCGGGGCAGGGGCAGATTTATCAACAGAGGGAAAAAAAATAGAATTAAAAATCTCCCCCAGCCTAACCCTAAGTCCCCAGAGAGGGTTACTCACCTCTCTGGTGGTCTGGTCCAACGGTAGCACTGGCAATATTTCCAAAAATGAATGGGTAAATAAGAAAAAATTCTGCGGTATATCAAATGCAAAATAGGGACAGCCAAAAAGGCAATATTCAAATATTTAGCTATTTTGCAATGTATAACATTGCAGCAGGGACTCGCAACGATTGGGTAGGGGTAGTTTGTAAGTAGTGTGGGGGGGGGGGAGCTGGCAGCGAGTCATATGGCTCAGTGGGGGGTGGATCCTACAGGACCAGTGAGACAACTGAGGACAAGCGGGATGTCTACTCACACAAGTTCACAGAAGTCCCATGTCGTGGGCGTAGCTGGTCTCTATGTAGAGTGATGGGAGGGTGGAGACCTGTTAAGTAGATATCAGCGCAGCTTCGGATTCCGAAGGGTGGGTCAAGGGATCGAGGGACTGAGGACCATTCCCTAGGTGGAGGTCCTGTCGGTCGGTAAGGAGGGTGCACTTGAGAGGCTGAAGAGGAAAGCATCGGTTCAAAATCTTCTGGGGGTGAAAGGCCTAACTGGCGGAGGAGAGTATTGTATTTTAAAGAAAAGGTCCCGCACTGAATTCATGGATTTCAAACACATAAATAATTAGCAAGATAATAATCAACCCCAAAATTACATTGGGGTAGATCCAGAACTACGTCCGTCTTCCATAGACGGCCGTAATGCAATGAACAATAGCTACTGCGCATGCATAGTAGCTATTATACATAATCTGCGTATCGTTTCGATACGTAGATTGCGTATATGCGGTCTAAAAGGATCCGGATCCGGCCCATTATCTCTACATTTCTAATAACCCATCATTAATGAGGGAACCAAAGAATGGCAATGAGATATGTCAATCATATACAAAAAAAGAGTACTGTTATAACCCAGGTGCACAAATCTTGCAGTATCAAAAAAGCCTTTTTATTGCACAGCAGAACATTAAAAACAAATATGTCACTTCCATTAGAATCATAAAAACAGCATCTCCATTATCATTATACATGCTGGTAGCCATTCATTAATATCCCCAGCAAGGGTCCTGGCTATAAACTGCCAATTCTGATGCCAAACAAGGATATGAAATGAGAAGCTCCATCAGTACCGTATGTTGTTGGACGCCAGGAGCGAAAATGCCATCTCCAAACCCTAATATATCCAATATGGTTTAGGGTTCTGAAGATGCTGGAGGGGTCTAGAAAGGGTATGTACTATATGTGGAGTATATCAAGATCTTGGAATGTCACCCTATCCAGTATATAGTATGCTATTCCCAGATTCTAATGTATCCCATACCCTTTTTTGTAATGGCACATATAGTATATGCCACTACCAGATCTCTAATATACCCCACATGTACTTTGTATAGTGTGCCATCTCCAGACCCCTAGTATTCCCCACATGTATTACAGTGGGTCTAGGAATTGCACATACAGTAATATTTTTAGCGTATTAGGAGTCTGGCACACTGTAACATACAGGTATATTATGGGTCTGGGAGTGGCACATACTATAATATATGTGGGTTGTATTATGGGTTCTACTACTACTGTGCGTAGTATGCCATTTACAAACCGTAATATAAACCACTTATACTATATTACACAAGTATGTTTAGACATATCTATATTTTCTACTTATTTTCTTCTTTATCCTAGTCTAGCACAATTTGGACAGGATCCAGACTTCTGCTGCTGGTGTGCTCATAGATCAAAGCAGCAGTAGTGGGTTTTCAATTCAGCTTTCAGTGCAGTGAATGTCGCTCCATGGAATTCTGCTAGCAGACTTTAAGGTTTCTGCTGCTTCCTTGCGTAAAATGATGACGCATTAGAAGTCTGGATAGTATTTATGGTGCTTAGTACTTAGCACTCCCTCACTTTATTATATGTATATATCTACCCTCTCAACAGCATAACAAAGCACCCCATCCCACCACACGATCCAAGTCAACTGCACGTGTGCATACACAAAATGTGGTTGTTTACGATCTTTGTAATTGTTAAATTTTACATGGGTCTTGATTCGGTCCTTTGTTATTTATAAAGATGATTTAAAACTTTTTCCCCCTAAACACAGAGTATATAATGAGTTTAAAAAAGCACAGACGACAACTGTTTCTACAGATTTTAAGTTTTTTTATGTGTGTCCAGCCTCCAATTCTGTGAATTGTTGTGTGTCCAGCCTCCATTTGTTCCCCTTATATGTGTCCAGCCGCCATTTGTGCCCCTTATATATGTCCAGTCTCCATTCGTGCCCCTTCTGTGTGTCCAGTCTACATTTGTACCCCTTATTTGTGTCCATCCTCCATTTGTGCCCCTTCTGTGTGTCCAGCCTCCATTTGTGCCCCTTCTGCGTGTCCAACCTCCATTTGTGCCCCTTATTTGTGTTTAGCTTCCATTTGTGTCCCTTCTGTTTGTTAAGCTTCCATTTGTGCCCTTTATTTGTCCAAACTCCATTTGTGTGCCTTCTTTGAGTCCAGCCTCCTTTTGTTCCCTCTTCTGTTTTTTCAGCCTCCATTTGTGCCCCTTCTGTATCCAGCCTCCATTTGTGCTCCTTATATGTGTCCAGCCTCTTTTTGTGCCCCTTATATGTAACAGATTTATTTTTAAAGACATATTCAAACTCACTTGCCTTTCCAGCCATCTTCTTTCTCTTCCTCCTTCCTCTGCAGCGCTCACACACTGTCCTAAACTGTACTGGATAGGAGCCCTGTGTGTCCGGTACAGTTTAGCTTAACAATGCCAGCCGCATCTGTCATCTGTCTGGAGGAGGGCTAATAAAGAGGGGCATGCCCTGTGTGATAGCACAGCTTGCCCGTCCTTAGAAACGGCCCTGCATACCTGTGTACACATGGTGGGTGGGGGGCCATATGTAAATCGGAAGGGCTTTGTTACGTACAATTCACAGTTATACACTAGCTCCATTTTTCAAGGGGGCAGTAAGTCACAGTTTAGGTAGGGTCCTGATTTTGGAAGTCTGTGGCCCAGATTCACTCTAACGGATGTATAGCATATACGTCCGTAGTTTACTGTTTTTTGCTAAATTTTTTACGTAATCTATGTATCTTTTCATTACGTCGATTGCATATATGCGCCCTATAAGACCGCATATACGCAATCTACATAACGAAAAGATACGTAGATTACGTAAAAGAAATTTACTACACATGCGCGGTAGCAAAAAATGGTAAACTACTGTACGGATGTATATGCTATATGTCCGGTAGTGTGAATCCAGGCCATTATGTGTACATTCCCACCTATTTTAAAATTCTGGATCCGGTTCCATGTCACCTAGTTTATTGAAATCTAGCATGACTGTGCTGGACTCTTTTATAGACTGCTGCATTTTGAGCAATCTCACCTATACAGACATTTTATATTGACAATACTGGGACTGTGATGTGCCAGTTAACTATTTGTAAAACTGATCATTTACATCAGTTTTATGGTGGTTTGATCTAAGATTGATTCACATTAAACGTATTCTTCATGTCTTTTTCCTGTTTTTTTCCTTACTAACAAAGTTGTATAGAAAAAGGTTTTTTTTTTGCTTGCTATAGTTTTATATACTTTTTATATGGTACTAAAGCCATGCATAATTTTCTGCCACTATTTCAGCAATTACAATGTGTAAGTATCTGATGTCCCTATTTTTGTTTATTTAAACTTATATGTATTTTTATTTTATTTTATTTATATATTTATGTGTGATTTTATTTTTCTATCATTAATTTCAGATTGAGCCTAGATGCTCCTTTCACTCTGGCTAGTTTCTCTGTACCATTCCTCTTTCCCCCACTTACAAGTTCGGCTCAGTAGGAAGATTATCCCTAAATCCACGCTGATCTTCCTTACATTGATACAGATCCTATTACTCTCCAAGGTCAGCTTGTCTGTTTCATCTACTTCCTCGCACATTGGGACCAAGACAATTACAATAATATCTATTTCATAATGTTATTGTTACTGGTATTATTTTGTTTATAGTGTAAAGCTAATTGCGCAAATGTGTTATCAGCAATAGCAACCAATTGTTTTAATTTTAGACTATACACAAAGTTACACTTACCCTATTAATAGAAATACATGACACACATTCAGCTTAATGCAAGAATGTTCTTTAACTGAGTATTTTCAAAGTAATTCACCTCCAGAGACTATGGAATTGCATGGCAGACTCATAAAATATATAGACAGGCTAATCAGCTCTTAAAAATGTGGTCCAATGAAACCTTTGAAACTGAAAGCTTTAATTATGTTTTTACCACAGAACAAGTAATGCATTCTCACAATTCCATTAATTGTCAGTTTAACATTTTGCACTTGTTAAAAGCTGCTAAAACTGCAACAACATTTGTATAGCAAAATACAATAACACAATCAAGATCTTGGCTTTAAAATAAGGTAAAAGTGAACCTTCAGTTTGATTGGTGAAATTAAAATGAAAGCTAAAATACTCACAACCCATAACACTATTTCAACAGAAAAAGAATTTCAAGACTTATTTTATTCGAGGGTGCATTATAACTCTCACTTTACCTTAATTTATTTTACACAAATTTTATTACAATTTGTGAAAGTCAATACACTATAGGAGTCCATGGCAGTTTCAAATTGTAATCTGACAGAATGTATAGGGGGGACCAACATGCCCTCTCATCTGCATGTATATAAAAACTGCCTGTCCTAAAAAGCCAAGCGCTGCTAGAACAGAGTATGGTCCAGATTTACTAAGCTGCAGGTTTGGAAAAGTGGAGATGTTGCCTATAGCAATCAATCAGATTCTAGCTCTCACTTTCTTTTTACGTACTAGAGAGAATGTCAGCTGAAATCTGATTGGTTGCTATGAGCAACATCTCCACTTTTTCAAACCCACAGCTTTGTAAATCTGGACCTATGTGTCCTTTTTCTTCACTTTCTTTTGGGGAAACAGAGTGGTATACAACAGAAAATGAATGACTGACATGAAATTTTGCCTATGGAGGTAGGGAAATGGTACCTATATAAGATAAGGAATTTATATTCCATGTAAAAGTTGAGGGGAAGGTGGGGTGTATTAATTGGCAGGGTTTCAGTTTTAGCTGTGTTCAGTTTATAGAAGATTGTGCAATATTTCTCAGTGATGTCAGTTAATGCTACCAATAAAGTTTCCTGGCTTCCTGTTCTTGCCCCACTGCACCAGCACTGCTCTCCTAGTACCTATTTCAAGCCTCTACAGAAATCTGTTGTCTGTGCTCGGAACACGATCCTAGTCTGGGTTCCAGAAGTCTGTGATGTTTCATCATGTCCATTTCCTGTCTGCTTTCAGTCCTGGATCCAGTCCAGTCCTCGTTTTTTACTGGTTCTTGTCTGTGCTGGTCTCTGTGGTGGTCCATTCCAGTCCTGTCTCCTATATTGTCTATATGTATTATGTCCAGTCCTGGCATGCTTTCCGACTCCTAAACCCTCCTTTTTACGTCAAAAGCTGCCACTATGGGTTGCGACTAGCTGGGTGCCTGCCGCACGAGCCCTGATTCAACTCAAACTTTGATGGAGCAAATTCAGGACTTGGGAGATTTCTATCCAATAGTCTCACTTCTCACGTACGTGCCCTATAAGTCACAGTTGGTATTGGTATCTCAGAAGCCATGTTTGAGGCATATGTTTCATATGTTTAAGTTACTGTCAGGAGAAGTGTCACAGTCAGGGGTACTACCACATGCCACATGCTAGGTGTGTGCACTCCAGAAGGCACATTTGGAACTTGTGCTACAATGGTCACTGTTGGTCGATAGACTACTTGGTCTCTAGAACCTGTGCCTCTGGGTATCCCATCAGTTGGGCCAGATCCTTTGACTTGTCCATCCTGCTGAGCATGTGTCTGAGACAATCTGGTCTCCTTTTCTGCCTTTGCCTCCAGACGGGACGATCTATCTGCTGAGCTGCCTCACAGTGCTGCCCAGCCCTATCTGCCTCAGTGCTGCCTTTGCCTCTGGGCATGTGAACTTATTTGCTCCTGTCCACTGGCAGGAGAATCCACCTGTCATTACTTTTAAACCTCCAGAGCTGGCTTTCTAGGGTTCAGAGCCCACTGCTCAGTGTGATGAGCCTTTGCCTGTTTGCCAGCATCTAGACCCTGCTGTCCCTGAGGGGGACTAAAGTCTTGCCATCCCTGAGTGGGACTCCAACTTTGACAACCCAGAGTGGGAGTCCAGGCTTACTGTCGCAGAGCGAGACAACAGCCGTGTACAGCTGCTGCACCACCTGCCCGGGCAGTTTACTAGACTGTTTGATTTCAATGGGCCGGATCCAGAACTACGTCCATCTTCAATAGACGGACGTAATTCAATGAACAATAGCTACTGCGCAGGCCTCTGTAGTACAATGCATTAGACCCTATAGATAGAGTGCCTTTAGGATACTAGACCCAGGTTTAGAGAAGGGCAGTAGGCCCTTGTTGTCAGGTTTGTGCACTAGGCCCTTTGTTGGTTATAGGGATCTAGGCCCAGATAAGTTTCAGACTGCAAGCCTTGTTGGTTAGTCAGCATTAGACACAAGTTTATTAGTGGAAACCAGGCCTTGGTAACTAGTTAGAGGGTGCTAGACCCTGGTTAGGATACTGAAAGGAGGCCACATGTGGTGGACATCAGGGAGCAGAAATCCAGGGAGGTAAGTGTCTCTTGCATGCAAAGCGGCTGGAGATGGAGATGCCTGGCAAGATGACTATTCTAATCACATATACAGTTATGTATGTGATGTTCCAAGCATGTTCATAGAGCAAAATGAAAGACAATTGCATGTTTACCATACTGTATTTCTTTTATTTTAAAACTTGCCATTGTCGGAATATGATGTTATTATATACACGCATATTTTGTACAATGCAATGTTGTCAATAAACAAAAAAAAAAAAAAGGATGACAAGAGGAGCAGTAAGTAACCTTTCCTGACCTATTGTGTAGTATAACCTCCTTTACAGGTGTGGATGTAACCAGAAGCCATGGGAAAAGTTCCGTTCTGCTGGCCGAAAAGCGAAAAGATATTGTCTGAGGCCCTGGTCAATGATGACGATTACCTTGCCAATGCCTAAACTTTCCAGGTCATTGTCAGGCGTTGGACCTTTATTAATGCTGTTGTTCCTGTTCAGATTAGTCAAGTGTTGCACCTGGAACTGGGAGAGGAACAGCGCGTCTCTTTCTGCGGATTTTCACTATTCAGTAGAAACCTTTGGGGTGGGGATAGGTTTGTTGGGGTTGCAGGCCGCCAGGATACCTTCCATTACAGAAATAGATCTATATAAATGTTGATTTCAGATGTTTAGGGAAACATTGTAAAGTGTTTACCTTGGATAGTCAGACAGGATCAATAAGTTTGGAAAGATGGCTGTCTTGTATATTTTTATATAACATTAAAGCAACACGTCTATTTTTGTGAATGAAAGATGCATTTTGTGGCCTGAGATGCATTCTGCAATACAATTGCTGCAAAGAGTAAAGGAGGGATCATTTAACTAGTGTGTCTCTTGTAGCATGACCACGTCAGGACAACAAGATTTCAAATGTGTTATTAACCTAGATCATTTTATTGCTGAGTTTAACCCAATGCATTCCATGAAGATAGCCTCAGGAGTGGAAAGGACTGGATGGGATGTTGATAAGGAGTAGTAGTGGGTTGTGTCATGTTAAGATTGTGAAATGATGAACCAGAGACATATCCATCCATACCTTGTAAATTATGCAAGACCACCTTTGATTTGATTCTTATACAAGTATTTGCAGATTGGTGTAAATTCTTCCCGTTTCTCAGTTAGTAAAGCGCACTATGACTTGTCTTGGGTTTATGCTACATGAATCTCTTTCCTGGCATACACCAGAAGCTGAGGTCATCATAAGAGCATGGGCTATATCAACAGATCCGCAAAGTCAGGCACTTTGATATGTTTTGGGATGTCTACATGGTGGAGCCTATGGCTCTGATTCAGATATCTTACATCCACATGGAGATCTGTAAGTAAGCACAGAGGAGGGGAGTACACGCCCCTAACACTCCCCGGCCATTTACAGAGTACTGGACACTTAAGCGTATAGTTTTGAAAACCAAGAAAATAATGGGGGTTTTTTTTATTGGTTTTGTTCTGAGCTCCATCAGTTCTACTAATGCCATTAAATCAAGAAAAAAAATTAGATATTAGTTTATAACAAACTGTAGTCAAATCAGTTTTATTGAACTCTTTTTATTCTATGCATTATTTGTATAGTGGGAAAGCACTTAAAAACATAGGCCTAGATCCACATTTAATAACCTTAGGGTACTTACAGAAGGTCAGTTCGTAAATACCCTTTGTGGAATTCGTATGTATGCATAGAAGGCCAGTTACACACAGAATGCAGCATGATTGATGCTACATTACATGCAGCAACGACCTTCGACAGCGGGGAATGACCAGATGCCGTGGTTTACATCAGCACATACATAAAAAGGAGGTTTAGTTCACAAATGAAGAAATATGCATATGAACTTAGTCATATTTGATACCGGTGCATCATGGCTTGTAATCTCTATTTTATTGTATGTTTTTTTTACTTCACCTTTATATTTGCATCCTCGATCCTAGATTTAATTTGGTATTAGTATTGCTTGTGTAAAGCAGATAAATATATATTCTCTCTTTAAGCAACCTATTAGTTGCTGTAACAACATGTTTCCTATGATAGGTTGCCATTTATTTAATTTCTATATATACTCTCGCAAGCACAGTCCCCATCATGCCCTCTGACGAAGTCGCATAGACTAACTTACTATTAAGTGTTGCAACTGAAGGTATGCCCAGTGTAGCAGGGAGGTGGTATTTCTCCTGGAAGGAGAGAGGAGTTTCCCTGTCCATCAGCTGGTGAACTCTGTATAGACCTGCTTGAACCCAAGAAGTTAACTAATGTGGGGTCATAACCAGGAGAAATTTATGGCTATGTACTATTGGGTTAAGGGTAAGTGACCTGATGAGATGTTAGCCTTGTGTCTTAGGTGACACTGGCATCATCATGACAGGCCTATTGTAGGGTGAGCTAAAGTCAGGATGCTACGTATAAGGGCACTGCAGACTGCGTCTTCTCCAGCTGTACCCACTGCCTTTGACCAGACCCTCTAGAGCAGGGCTAGGCAACTTTAAACACTCAAAGAGCCATTTGGACCCATTTACCCCACAAAAGAAAGCCCCGAGAGCCACAATACCCTTTTGGCATCTGAAATGTGCGCTGCCTTTATTACTGCCCCTTTTTTGTGCCCAGTTTTTATTATAGCCCTTTGTATGTGTCCAGCTTTTATTACTGCCCAATTATATGTGTCCAGCCTTTATTACTGTCCCTTTATTGTGCTCAGTCTTTATTATTGCCCCTTGTATGTGTCCAGCCTTTATTACTGCCCCTTTATATGTGCCCAGCCTTTATTACTGTACCTTGTATGTGCCCAGCCTTTATTACTGCCCTTTTTTATGTGCCCAGCTTTTATTAATGCCTCTTTATAAGTGCCCAGTCTTTTTTACTGCCCCTTTTATGTGCTCAGTCATTATTAATGCCCTTTTATATGTGCATATCTACATTTTTTACCTGTCCCTTACCTTTATTGCTCTTCCTCTTTCTTCTTCCTACTCTGCGGCGCGCTCTGTTGTGATCCCCACTGTGCCTTTCATTTTATCAGCACTGATTTTACAGGACTCCTATAGGGAGCCTTGTAGGACCAAAGCACATCATTCACATGAACAGATATGATCCTACAGGGCTCCCTGCATAATATGCACTGATAGAATAAATAGTGCGTTGCCGTTTCTAGACCTAGCAGAGCCCAGGGCGTAAAAAAAAAAATTCTGGCACACCTCTACTCAGCCCCTCCAAAAAAATAAAAAATGTATGTGCCCAGTCAACCACTTCTGCCAATTGTGTGCCTAGCCTCCATGTGTCCAGCCTTCTTTTGTGCCCCCTTTATGAGTGCCAGCCTCCTTTTGTGCCCCCTTTATAGTGCCAGTCTCCTTTGTTTCCTCCTTTTGTGTCCCCTAACCCCTCCCCCACCCCCATTTTGTGTTTCACAGGCCATGTAATTAATCTTAAGTACACATTCATATAAATATTTATACTGTTCCCACATTATACAAATCCGTATGTAATACACTGCATAAATTTGACTTGTTCAATCTCAACCCATAACATGCACTAATCAATCAGAAACATATATTTCTACATATAACATGTTATTACAGCATTGCAATGTTCGTTCTTCGAAGAAAAATGAGCAGGAAATATATACTCACAACTCTACACACATAGGGCCTGATCCAGAGCAACGCTCGCAAGCGAGCGTACGCTCATCGTAAGCGAATTTTCGTCCAAAAATTCGCAATGCGCATGCCCAGTATGACAGGTTCCGGTCACCCGCGCGTCATGAGCGAATAGCGGGCGTATCGTTAGCGTATTTTTCGCTCGGCGAGCGTATTTTTTTTACGATGGTCGGCTGGGCGCCCGTTTTACTACAGGGAGGCGGGGATAGCCATTTAAATTGTACAGTATGGGCGTGCTAAGCGTATTTTCTCAGCGTATTCTTTGCGAATTTTCGTACGGCCGACGGTCGTACGCAGTGTAGGGTATAGCCGCCGTAAGCAGGGACTTTACTATGGGAGTGCTAGGGGCGTGTAGTTTGATACGACGAGCGTACGTTCGCATTCGCCCGTCGTTGCGAATTTTCGTAGCGCTGGATCAGGCCCATACACCCGAATTCTTATATATCCTAAACCCAATAAGCCCCACTGAAGTATCCTGCTAGCCCTCTAGCATTTCTGAGATTCCATGGGATTTCCTCCCTCGCCACCACCAGTAACTCAACTACCATGCCTTGCCAAAAGTTAATGGACCCCCTCCGACTCATGCCACCTTGACCATATTCTATCATATTTTAGTCTGGTGTTTCTGCTATCAGACACAAACCTTTCATGACTTAATGTCTACTCCACCAGTCTCACCCGCTCAATCAGTGATGGGGCTTCTGGCGCCATCCAAGTCCGCACTACATTTGACACAGGCCATTAATGTATGTAATCCCTTAATGTATGTATCCCTGCCCAGATCTTCATCGAATCGCACCCCAAATAAACATTTTCCAGGACAGCTGATATTGAATTGAACCCCAGTTTTCCGTATGAAGTCGAGCACTGCTGTCCAAAATTTTCGGACTGCTGGGCAATCCCATAAAAGATGCCAAAACGAACAACCTTCCCACTTGGGACAAGCACTAAACTGACCGCACCAAAGCGAACCAGTAACTGAGGAGAAAGATAACATATGTGGATTATATATATTTGCATTTGTTGAAACCTCAATGACGAGGAGCAACGATGTGAACTGGCCAAGCAATCCCCCCACTCCTTCTCATCAAGAGGTCCCAGATCTGACTCCCATTTGAATCTCAGTTGTGGAAGGTCTGACCCATGGGATTCTAGGAGTAAGAACTGATACAAATATGATATCATTTTCCTACATCCCAAATTCTGTAATGTTACATTAATCCGTGACGTGCTTACTGACACATGGCACAGGGGTCCAAGTTCTGCAGAAATAGCATGTCTAAGTTGAAGGCAGCGGAAAAAGCATTTATTGGGAACATTAAATTCCGTATGCAATTGAGCAAAGGACTTAAACTCACCACCTTGGAAAATGTGTCCCACTGAAGTGATTTCATAGTTCTGCCATATTGCTGCTCCCTCCAATTCATTCAGCTCCCTCATTGCCACATTGTTCCACAGTGGAGCACCAAGATCCAACCCCTCCTCCACCCAAAAACCGAAAGCCTCTACTCCAAATCCTCTTAGCTCGCGACACTAGCGTGGGGACTACGCCTGCATATGCCCCAGCCAATAAACACTATAGGGGCGAATGATTTCTACCACATTGCTCCACCAGCGCCCAATGAAGATCGCTATGTGATTAATCCCCTACCCAATCCTTTAGTAACGCCAGTTGGGCAACCCAGTAGTAAAGTTGCAAGTTTGGCAACGCCATACCCCCGGACCGTCGTGGACGACAGAGAGTCTCATACCTGAGCCTCACTCTCTTACCCGCCCACACTAATGATGTAAGATAGCTGCGCAATTTTAGGAAAAATGCATTAGGGATATATATGGGGAAATTAGCTAAAACATATTAAAATTTAGGTTGGACTGACATCTTTATTAAATTTTCTTTCCCTCTCACAGAAAGAGGC
>WWET01002272.1:189490-204398 GCA_011038615.1 Limnodynastes dumerilii
ATTATTATTAATAACTTTAGTAGTAGTAGTAGTAGTTTAATATATATTGTGTTTATATTTGACATTTACAATCACACCAGAAAGATAAGCTCAATATACTACATAGTTGGCGACTCTCCTGAAATCTTCGTGAGACTTGGTATCCCGGGAGACGGCAAACCTCCCGCAAGGGACTTGAGTCTTGTGGTTTCCATGAAACCACGGCTTTAAGTCCTGCCCCACTACTGGTTTACTAGTGTTGCTAGAGACAGGGATGGACTTGTGACGCATATTGCATCATCTAGCCCCACTCCCATCTCTATGAAACCACAAAAGGGGTAATTCCTAGTCAAGGGGTGGGGCTTAATTATGTGATTTGCATAAATCACCCCTGCATGCATCTATGGCTTCTCTCTCTCTGGAGGTTCCGGAGGGAACTTTTTAAAAGTCAGCAACCCTAATATACTATGTGTGTGGGTTTTTTTTGTTTTTTTTTTGTTATTTTGTAGCCTACCAAGAAGGGTAATGTATTTTCTCTAAATTGATAATCCTCTTTTCTCATCTCCTTGAAAGCAAGTGCAGTGTAGAACAATTGTAATCATTGTGGAGGAATAATAGAAATTGCAGAGCAGGTGTAACTATCCAGTCAGATAACACAACATATGGTCAATCTGATTAGAAAATGATCAAATAAAGAACCAAACCTTGTAGGTAACACCATGGGGTCCATGAATTTTAAATGAATTAAATATGTGCCTTGTAGGATTGTCAGTCATTGTGAGAATCCTACAGACTGGAACTTTGGGCTGGATCCAGACTTAAGAAAGTGCTTGAAATTACTTATTCTTGGGCTAAACCATGTTGATTGCAGGGGAGTCATATTTCATCTGTTGCAAACAGTATTAGAGTTGAGAGGTGATGTTTCCTATCCCAAGTCCAAATAACAGTGTGATAGTAAAGCTGGTCAGTATCTGTGTGCAGTAAGCTATTCAAAGATATATCCGACTTCCTATCTTCTGACATACCTACCATTATCATAGGTGATTTCAATATCCCATTTAACAATCTGTTATCTCCTGATGCCACTAAGCTTTCCTCTCTAACTACATCTCTTGGCCTCTCCCAATGGAGTGATTCACCAACTCATAAGGATGGCAATTGCATTGATATGGTGTTCTCTAAACTATGCTAAGTCTCTGATCTTACTAACGCCCCTCACCCTCTGTCAGATCATCACCTTATCAGCTGCAAACTGTCTAACTCAAACAAACCTTCACTTACCCGCAGAAATCTCAACTTTCTCAATCGGTCGAACAACTACTGTCTCCAATTCATAACTTCCACTCTCCTGATTTGGCAGTATCTCACCTGCGCTTGATCAAGTCACTCCTGCTACTTTTGCACCACGGCGACGTCAGTGTCAGCCATGGCACACTAACGACACACGAAATCTTGAAAGACTCTCCCGCAAAGCAGAATATCGCTGGCGGATATCCCGTTCTTCCCATGACTTCTTAAATTACACCAAAAATTATCACACTTGCTCTGGACAAAGCCAAACAAACCTACTTTCAAGCTCTCATTCCTACTCAGGCCTTTAACCCCAAACGCCTTTTAACTCCCTACTGAGCCTTCCTGTGCAAAATCCACCTTCTACCATCAGTGCTCAAGATCTTGCACTGTACTTTAAGGACAAGATTGACAAGATCAGAGTATTAAGTATTTTAAACGTACCACAAAGAGCCTACTTACAATAGTCGTCTCTTGTGGAGTAGACCTTATAAAATATTTCCTCTGTTATGATAGAGTTCCTGTCCGGGGGTCACCGACCGTCTTCTCTTATTCCTCCATATGAAAATAGAAAAGAAGAAAAAACCTTGTGCCGTACCACCGATTACCAGGCAACTCTTTACTTCTCAAAGGGTACTCAGATTCAGTATCTCTTGTCAATCAGCATTGAACCACTCTTTTTTTCCCTCTTCATAGGTCTTGTTCTTACTGTGATGATACTCAGTATCCAGGACCCAAAAGAAAGAGAGGGAGAATCTCGTGCACTCAAATAGGTAAAAAACAGCCTATCTAGAAGAAGCACTACTCACAATAATCCCGTCTTTCAAATGGCTCATCAGGGAGATCTTTAATGGTTGTCTCTTCTACTCCTTTGTGTCTTCAATAAAACCTCCACAAAAACCGTCTCCCTCACTCTGATTCAAGTGGGGGGAGAGGGAAGAATTGCCACCCTTAGTATGTAATGGGGTGATCGTAATATCTGCAAATTTTCTCCTTGTACCAATAAAAGGAATTTCTACTTGTGCCAAGAAACTTTTCTGCTTGTTATGTATTCTTTATTCTATTTAAACAAGCATCTTAACATACTCCATAAAAAATGTTTAAAAAAATCCATATAAAAACATTCTATTTAAACTCTTGAGATGTTCATCCCCCTTGTTTCCTTTGAAAACAAACCTACCTCCTCTTGAAACCTATCCTCCCCCACTGCCTCCAAGGTCTAAGAACTCCCCAAACTGCAATGGCTGTCCTGCTATAGGGGCCCTGCAAGACGGCACGTACAGGGAGAGGGATAAAGTGAGGTACTCCTAGGATCCAAAGTTCCGGTGGTTGAATGCAAAAAAAGCTACCGCTACCTACGCGTTTCAAGCCTTTGGCTCTTCCTCAGGGTAATAGTGCTAAAAGGGGACTGACCGGCTTCTTATCCTCACATCCCGGGCTGAATTAACATCCGGATCCGCCCACATGTTGTCAATCTGTCGGACTTACTTTTAAAACTTCGTTTTCTTTCCCTCCTTGGTGTACCTCTAATTATTGGTTTTTTCATATCTAGACCATCCGCAAAATTAGAAAACTTGCTCTCCTTCTTATATTACATCCACGTGGTTTGTTTCGGACCGGATTAGCATCCGGATCCACCCACTTGTTGTCATTCTGCCGCACACTCGTTATTGTTTTACTGAGCTTCCTTATAGAGCTCCATTTCCTTTTCCTTTCCCAGTATGCTTCTAATCAATGATTTTCACAAATCTAAGCCGTCTATGGAATTAGAAAAATTTATTTTTCTTTTTTCAAATCCCCTCACATATTCTTCAGCCTTCAAGAATAATCCCCCTCATCCTGCTGGGTCCTAGTGGGATGCCTTCTACCGAGTTCTATGTTAATACAGAGTTGTTATATGTGTAAAAAATACCTTATTTATGAATAGTGAAATGTTGAGGTGAGTCTACCCATAGACAAGTAAATGTGTAGGACAAAAATAAAAATGTGAAAAATGTGTAGAACGATGAGTCTACACTTAAACCAGGTGGGTGTGTGGATATTGTGTAAAAAATAAGTGTGTGTGCAAAAATATGCAAATACCATGTTTGTGGATTAAGAATATATAGCAACGACATATATGTTTGTGCAATATTGGTGAAAAATAATACAAATGTGTAAATAAAATGTAGAACGATGAGTCTACACACAAAACAGGTGAGTATGTAAAAATGAAAAATGGGTGTCCTACAATAAGGCTTCCCTTAGGACAGGTGAGTATCCAAGGCCATAATCCTACCTTTTAAGTATGTGAGAATGTGTGCGTGCTTTTAAGATCCCAAAAACCACTTGATTTCGAACATATTGTTCAAACCAGTGGGTGCTAATGTGTAAAAATTGAAAATAGTGGCCATTTCTTTTCTTGCTAAATGGCCTTTCAAATCTCCATTCCTCCATGGGGCTTCTATTTTTCTAATCCCCAAACATTTTTTAATAGCACCGATGTCGCTATTATGTACATCCTTAAAATGTTTGGATAGGGGGTGTTTTTCATCCCCTTTCTTAATGTTGCGTAAGTGCTCACTCCAGCGTTCCCTCAACCTTCTTGAGGTCCTCCCCATGTACTGGAGTGAGCACTCACATTCAACTACGTAAATGCAACTTCTTGTGTCGCATGTAATGAAGTCCCCTATTTTTCTATCTTGCCTGTCGCTGTTACTTTGAATTCTGTAGTCTTCCGTTCTTTCATTTTGACACCCCTGCACATAGCGCAGTTTCCACACCTGTGGAATCCATGACTTGCAGGCTTTTGTTTGGATGGTTGGGATGTTAAACTCCTAACCAATGTGTTTCTCAAGTTTTGTGCTTTTCTATATAAGAAACACGATTTCTCCTGGATGAATCCTTCTATCTCTCCCTCATTTTTTAATAAGCCCCAATGTTTAGTAATGATTTTCTCAATAGTTTTAAACTGATTGCTAAATTGTGTTTTAAAGGGAATTTTCTCCTAGTATCTATCTTTCTTTATCTTTTTCTTCTCTTTTAAAAAATCTTCCCTCTTTTTCATCCCTACTTCTTGATAAATCTTTTCTATTTCCTTCCTTTCATAACCTTTTTTCTGAAATTGATTTATCAATTCTAGCCCTTGTTCCTGATACTTGTCTAATTCCGAACAATTTCTTCTAATACGAATCAGTTGACTTTTCAGAATTATTCTTAACCACCTTGGATGGTGGTTGCTCTCTTTTGGGATCAGAGAGTTAGCATCCGTGGGTTTCTTGTATACTCTCGTCTCTACCCCTTTCTGGGTAATTGAAATAGACAAATCTAAGAAAGTCACTGTCTTGTCGCTCACCTCAAAGGAAAGGGCGATACCCCAATTATTTTCATTGAGGTGGTTGCAAAACATTGTAAGGGACTTCCGATCCCCCTTCCAGAAGAACAGTATATCATCTATATACCTTTGATAGAGAAGGAGATGTTCTCCAACTCCCGGATAGGTGTACACATGCTCTTCCTCCCAGGCGGCCATGAAGACATTCGCGTATGCTGTCGCAAATTTTGTCCCCGTGGACGCCCCGGTATTTTGCAAATAATAACTCCCATCGAACCAGAAGTAATTATGATTTAATATTAATCCAATACTGTCCAGAACAAAGCTACAGTATTGGATTAATATTAAATCATAATTACTTCTCATCGTTCTACACTTAATTTACACATTTGTATTATTTTTCACCAATATTGCACAAACATATATGTCGTTGCTATATATTCTTAATCCACAAACATGGTATTTGCATATTTTTACACACACACTTATTTTTTACACAATATCCACACACCCACCTGGTTTAAGTGTAGACTCATCATTCTACACATTTTTCAAATTTTTTCACATTTTTATTTTTGTCCTACACATTTACTTGTTCTAAGGGTAGACTCACCTCAACATTTCACTATTCATAAATAAGGTATTTTTTACACATATAACAACTCTGTATTAACAGAGCACTCTGTAGAAGGCTTCCCACTAGGACCCAGCAGGATGAGGGGGATTATTCTTGAAGGCTGAAGAATACGTGAGGGGATTTGAAAAAAGAAAAATACATATTTCTAATTCCGTGGACGGCTTAGATTTGTGAAAATTATTGATTAGAAGCATACTGGGAAAGGAAAAGGAAATGGAGCTCTATAAGGAAGCTCAGTAAAACAATAACGAGTGTGCGGCAGAATGACAACAAGTGGGTGGATCCGAATGCTAATCCGGTCCGAAACAAACCACGTGGATGTAATATAAGGAGGAGAGCAAGCTTTCTAATTTTGCGGATGGTCTAGATATGAAAAAACCAATAATTAGAGGTACACCAAGGAGGGAAAGAAAACGAAGTTTTAAAAGTAAGTCCGACAGATTGACAACATGTGGGCGGATCCGGATGTTAATTCAGCCCGGGATGTGAGGATAAGAAGCCGGTCAGTCCCCTTTTAGCACTATTACCCTGAGGAAGAGCCAAAGGCTTGAAACGCGTAGGTAGCGGTAGCTTTTTTTGCATTCAACCACCGGAACTTTGGATCCTAGGAGTACCTCACTTTCTCCCTCTCCCTGTACGTGCCGTCTTGCAGGGCCCTTATAGCAGGACAGCCATTGCAGTTTGGGGAGTTCTTAGACCTTGGAGGCAGTGGGGGAGGATAGGTTTCAAGGGGAGGTAGGTTTGTTTTCAAAGGAAACAAGGGGGATGAACATTTCAAGAATTTAAATTAGAATGTTTTTATATGGATTTTTTTTACATTTTTTATGAAGTATGTTAAGATGCTTGTTTACATAGAATAAAAGCAGAAAAGTTTTTTTTTGGCACAAGTAAAAATTCCTTCCAATTGGTACAAGGAGAAAATTGGCAGATATTACGATTACCCTGCTGCATACTAAGGGTGGCAATTCTTCCCCCTCCCCTCACTTGAATTAAAGTGAGGGATACAGGTTTTTTTGTGGAGGCTTTATTGAAGGCATAAAGGAGACAAGAAAAGAAAACGACTATTACAGATCTCCCCGATGAGCCATTTGAAAGACGGGATTATTGTGAGTAGTGCTTCTTTTAGATAGGCTGTTTTTTACCTATTTGAACGCACGAGATTCTCCCTCTCTTTCTTTTGAGTCTTGGATACTGAGCACCATCACAGTGGGAACAAGACCTAAGAGGAGGAAAAAAAGAGTGGTTCAATGCTGATTGACAAGAGATACTGAATGTGAGTACCCATTGAGAGGTAAAGAGTTGCCTGGTAATCGGTGGTACGGCACAAGGATTTTTCTTCTTTTCTATTTTCATATGGAGGAATAAAAGAAGACGGTCGGTGACCCCCGGACGGGAACTCTATCATAACGCACAAGGTTTTTTCTTCTTTTCTATTTTCATATGGAGGAATAAGAGAAGACGGTCGGTGACCCCCGGACAGGAACTCTATCATAACAGAGGAAATATTTTATAAGGTCTACTCCACAAGAGACGACTATTGTAAGTAGGCTCTTTGTGGTACGTTTAAAATACTTACAGGAGGTAAGGCGCAAGGTCTTCTGTTTCTTTTTTCTGGGGCTCCGCTCTTGAACAACGGAAGGAAAGAAAGACGGAAGAAGAACGGAGGAGTTAAGAAGAACAGGAAAAAACAAGGACTGAGAACATTACTATTCCCTGTGGGAAAGATTTGGAAAAAGATATCCGGGAAGAAAGATATAAGAGAAGAACTTTTATCAGAACTGTGAGTGAAAAGTTAAAACCCCAGCACTCATACCATAATCCCAATCTTTTTACTGTACTGTTATTATGATTGTTAAAATTGTAAAGCGCTACGTAATCTGATTGCTTTATAAAAACCTGTTAATAAATAAATAAATAAACAAATAAATACAATTACCTTGACTCCACCTGAAATCAACATGGTTTAGCTCAGGAGTAACTAATTTCAAGCACTTACTAAAGTCTGGATCCAGCCCTTTGATACTGACTTTGATATGAGGGTTCTGCAAGACCCATCAAAATTTCTACTGCACCATTGTCAGGACCTTCATGGATCCTGTTTTCTGCACATTCACAAGAGTGAGTAACCCTGAATGTTCTAGCTGACCAGCATTCCACTGTTTTGCTGTCTGCAGCTCTAGTTTGGAGATCACTGGAAATTCTGATGATGATCCAACAAGTGGCTCTTCTCCATTTGTTTAATGCCACAATTGTTGGCATGTGGCGATGGAATACCATAGGTGTGCAGCAGAGGTCTCATACATAAAAGATCATCACAGGAGTTCCCTTGTAATCAGACAGGACCAGTTTTGTAAAGTATAACTTTCTTTATATAATACTGGGTAACAGGATCAATGTAAACATGACAAACATCAACTTTCAGTAATAGCTTCTTAAATACAACAAGTCTTCAGCATGAGCTCCATGGCTCAGCTTCTTTCCTCCTTCAGACTCTTCTAGAACAGTGCTCTGCGGCACACTTGGCAACATCCCGTGGCACACTGGTTGAGGAGCACTGTTCTAGAACACTCATGAGAGAAGAAGTGCAAGTAAGCACAGAAATATACAGTAGACAAAACAATACACATGCATTTAAACACATCGCCATCTGCTGTCCCTCCAAGGTAAGCACATGCATATGACTAAACCCACAGTCTGTTGTACATATTCCAACAACAATTACTTTGTAGTATAATTTATTTTGGTTCATAAGACACCATTATATAGTATTTTTTTCTGAACAGAACACTGCAGTCAATGATGACCTGAATGACTTTATAGCTGGCTACACACTATATGGTTTTCATACAAATAGCAGGCAGATCAAATATAAACACGTTTTGCAGTGATATTAGTGTGCATGCTCTAACAATCATGTAGAATTATTTTCAAATGACATTGGCCTAATTTTACTGATCAGTGAAGGAACGATATCAGAAGACCTGATGGGAAAGAAAAAAATAGGAAAATCACAGCAATGGCTGTAAATACAGTGTGTACTCATAATTCGGCCTGCTAATAGTTCTAAGAAAAATCATTAAATATATTGTTTTGTATGAAATTTAATGCAGGGTGTATCTAGAGTAAGAGTCCATCACTGTAGATTATTCATCTAGTCCTTGTGTTAGAAAGTGTTAACTAGACTTTATTGTCACATACTAATTGAGTAAAATAAATAAAAGTAGGTGTTTTATTTTAATACACAGTTATTTAGCTATAGTATGCAACTTTTTCTTGTACCACTACAATGACCTCCTTTGTCTGACCATGACAGTCTAATGAACGATTGTATGTAGATCTGTGTTAGTAGTTCTTATTTCCAATGGGAAACTTGCTTAATAATGAAACATATTACTTATAACACTATCTACTATATATGCCATGAGGGATTATCTGCACTAAATACAGGACATACGAGTATATACTGTATTTTATTATAGTATATAAAACATTATATTACAAGTTTCCTTTCCATATGGCTTCTAAAGGCCCCAAAATAATCAAATCATGTGAGCAACTATATTAGAGTTTATTGTTACTAATAACAAAACTGTTTTATTTTCAGAAAAGCAATTACAATGAATCATTAACTGTGTATGCAACTAATGGCAATTCAGCACATCTAGCAGAATAGAAAAATACATCTCATTCATTTCTCTATTTTCACAGCATTAGTAGGTGGATTCATCTTTTCAGGAGTATATGAAACATTCATAATGCACTACACTATTTTTGTTCACATAATAGAGCACTGGTGGTGGTTATATTATGTTACTCTTTATGTATTAAGCCTATATAGGAAATCTTGTTCCAGGAACAGCATCAGACAAATAGTGCAAATGGAATATTCAAGTGATTATTGAGAGAAAAATAACAGGTTATTTGTATTTTGCCAGAAAATTTACTCCTCTAACACTCTCTGTATACACATTTTAAATAATTATTAAGGACATTGTTAATTAGTGAAGCCAAAATTGCTTGTGCTGCTTCAAAATTGATCTAACTGGGCTCGTTTAAGCTTGTTCATGAAACATTCTATATATAATAAAATTTGTCTTTGCATGTTGAATGTCCTTCAGAATGGCTCAATCCAGCAGACTCATCACATTGGAAGCTGACAGAGAGGGAGTAACACTCTCCGGGGACTTTTAGGGTTAGGCTTTGGGGAAGGGAGGGTTAAGGTAATAGAAGGGGAGGTTTTGGGTCAGCCTGCGGGGAGGGGAGTCTTATGGTTAGGCTGTAGGGAGGGGGGTTTTAGTGTTACGCTGTGGGGACGGGAGTCTTAGGGTCAGGTTGTGGGGAAGGGTTAGGGTAATTTAAGGGGAGGGTTAGAGTCATGAAAAGGGAGGATTAGGGTAAGGATTCGAAAAAGGGCTGGGATAAAATTTATATTTACCATTTGGAGCTCCGTCTTCGGTGTTCTGGTGAATTTCCGGCCGAGAGAACAACTCTTTCAAAAAAGGGCCGTTCATAGCGGCAACCCACACACACCAGTTGTTGGGTCCACAATATCCCAGTGACTAAGGGGTATATTTACAAAGGTCACTTTTTGCAAGCGATTTGAAATCACTTGGTCTCGCCATGATATTCACCAAATTTTTTTGTTAAGATAGCGGATTCACTAACAGTCACTTTTTACCCGCAAATTTAAATCCCGCATCGATTTTTTAAGGGTAAATCCCTGTACTTTTCTATAGAAAAGCACAGCGATTTTCCCTTGAAAAATCACCATCGTTTTATGTTAAAAAAAACAAACAAACCCAAGCGCAGCATGTTTTGAATGCTTAGCATGGCTGCGCTGATAGATTAACTGCAAAGAAAGAAGAAACTACAAGTAATTGAATGATGACAGCTAAACGGTGAGTCAGAAATATTTTTTTTTTTACTTTATGCAACACACTTTAGTTTACAAGAAATTTAGTTATAAACAGTGTGGCCACCTGTAGTAATTTTACAGAGTAGGGGGCAATAATATGGACTTAAAATGTTTATTTTATGCACACATTTCTGTATATTTTTTTGACACTGTATTTTTTTTTGTCAATAGCTACAGTGCAGCATGCTTAGAAGGCTTAACATGCTGACACTGATATTACTACAAGGCTCACCAATGCTGTGCCTTGTAGTTCTATCAGCGCAGCCATGCTAAGCATTCAAAACATGCTGCGCTTGCCTTTAGGACATAGAAAAACACATGTCAAATATATCGACAAGATTTTCAGTGCTTTGCTGACAAACTAAAGGCAATTTAGTCCCAGGAGTTTTGGTGCCTTGAGCAAAATTGACCTTAGTAAATATACCCCTATGGAAGACGGACGTAGTTCTGGATCCGGCCCATTAGGCCAATTGAACAACAACAAAAATTTAGGCCCATATCTTATCCTTTATCAATCCTCAAACATGCCTTTCCCTAAATCATTACAGGCTACATGTACCAACACATCAGGAGCCTCATGCTGTTTACATACTAAAAAGAAACGTAGCACCAGTACCAACCATTGCATCCCATGCCAACCAAGAAACAGCAGAAAATGCCAACCATTTCACCTGACTTTTGTATAGCTAAAAGAATGGAGAGGGCCAATTTGAGAACATCGGGGGGACTTGTTCTGGGCACATACAGTTCAGGAATTCACAAACTCTTCCACATCTCTGGACATGGATGGCCACCAAACCGTCCTACTGAGTAATGAGTGAGTCCTTTGTATGCCAATGTGGTCTGTAGATTTAGATGCATGACATTCCAAGAGGATAGCCCTTCTGAGAGACACAGGAACAAACAGACGATTGGGAGGTTTATTTTTAGGACTTGAATGCTGACACTTCATGAGTTGAGAGTATAGATCTTGAGTAAAACCGGCAATGATGGCTGGAGATGGAATGATGGAGAGTGGAGACAATGACGACTGTCCTTCAGAGAGGAAGGAGTGGGAAAGGGCATCGGCCCTATGATTGAGAGAACGAGGACGGTAAGTAATCGAGAACGAAAATCGGGTGAAGAATAAGGCCCAGCGAGCCTGACGAGGGTTTAGTCTTTTGGCAGACTCAATGAAGACCAAATTCTTATGATCTGTGAGAACGTTGATATTGTGATTACCTCCTTCTAGCCAGTGCCTCCATTCCTCAAAGGCCCACTTTATGGCCAATAGCTCACAATTGCCGATGTCATAATTTCTTTGAGCCGATGAGAATTTTTTAGACATGTAGGCAAAAGGATACAAACGATTGTCTAAAGGGTTGAGTTGAGAGAGGACGGCTCCTGCGCCCACATCGGAGACATCGACTTCAACAACGAATGGTTGGTGGATTTGGGTGATGGAGAATAGGGGCCGTGGTAAAGGCGATCTTGAGGTTCTTGAATTATTCTACTGCCTTGTTCAGCCAGTTTGCTGTGTCCGCACCCTTCTTGGTTAAGTTGGAGATGGGGGTTACTAATACAGAAAAAGCTCTCACAAAACGTCTGTAGTAGTTGGCGAATCCAAGGAACCTTTGAATAGCTGGAAGATCAGTGGGTTGAGCCCAGATGAGGATAGCCTGTACTTTGGCAGGATCCATGAGGAGTAATGAGATACCCCAGGAACAGGACCTTGGTAACTTCAAACTCGCATTTGTCTAATTTGGAAAAAAGCTGGTTTTCACAAAGTTTCTGTAGGACTTGACGCACATGAAGGTGGTGCTCCTGCAGGGAACGTGAATAAGTCAAAATATCATCTAAGTCGACAATGACAAAGGAGCCCAGGAAACTTCTTAAGACGTTGTTTATCAGATCTTGGAAGACTGCCGGGGCATTGCAAAAGACCAAAAGGCATGACCAAATATTCATAATGCCCGGTCTGGGTATTGAAGGTTGTTTTCCATTCGTTGCCTTTATGAATTCTGATTAAATTGTAGGCACCACAAAGGTTGATCTTGGAATAAATGACGGCTTCTTTAAGTCTATCAAACAGGTCCTAGATGAGTGGAATAGGGTATTTGTTTTTGACTGTGATTTTGTTCAAAGCTCTGTAGTCAATACAGGGAAGCGTTCCATCCTTTTTAGAAACAAAGAAGCCGGTCCCCATGGGGGAGCTGGAAGGACGAATAAACCCCTTTTGTAGGTTTTCCTTGACGTAGTCCTCCATAGCTTTACTTTCTGGAATGGACAAGGAGAACAATCTGGGATAGACAGCCGCTGGCAACAAATCAATGGCGCAGTCATATGGGTGGTGAGGTAGAAATTTTTCTGCTTCACCCTTGGAAAAAACTTCCTTTCAAGATGGCGTTCCTTAAAACGGCGGTCCATCTTGATGGCCAATTTTCATCAGCTCCTGCAAGATTCTGTGAAGATGAATACTGGACTGGGGCATCCTTGATATGTTCCGCAAACCCTAGGCGGAACTGCGAACGGAGGGCTGGATCGTTCCATAGACAAAGAGTAGCCCAAGTATGAAATTCTCCCGCATGTTCCTCAGTAGACCTTCGGCCTTGACGAAGAGAGCGAATCTTGGACTCTGCAGATGCTTCTTGATCAGGGTCATCATAGATCACTCCCATAGCTGCAAAGAAACTGTCCACTGATTGCCGTACTGGATGATCAGGGTCTAACAAAAAGAGAGAAAATAGAGGAGACAGCTATTCTTGAAGAGGCGATAGGCAGAACGATCCCTGGAAAGGCGATCCGGAAGTGGAGCTTTGATATCCTGGACAGGAGCATGATGTTCAGCCTGGATCGGATTAGTGTGAAGGGCAGCGATCGCCTGATCCTGGGTCTCCACTTTGGTGGTCAGGTTTTGCACCATCTGTCCAAGGTGGGAAACTTGGGTAATTAACGCCTTGATGGCTTCTGAAGCAGCGGGATTCATCTTGTAGTTGGAAGGGTGAGGAGGCACTGGGGAGCAGGAGAATCTTCAGAGACAGGGTACAGAGAAATGTGTCAGGCCCCTATAGGTAAGGTGCTCAGGCTTCCTTTATAATTCTTTGTTGGCCGGTTATAATGTTGTGACACCACCAGAATTACCTTGGGTGAGGACCGAGGTAGTCGTCTGGGAGAGACGGACGGGGCTGACCAAAGGCCGCGGAATCTAAAAGGACCTGGTTCTTCGCTAGAGCCTCTGATGGTGAGGATAGACTGGTCCGGCAGATTGTCCCTGGGGCACCGCCCGGGAGTAGGAAAGGAGAGTGAAAGTAGGACAGAGGGAATGGATACAGGAAGAAGGTAAAAGTGGGAAAAGCAGTGCCAGAAGGAACTGGACCGAGACGAACGACAATTAACACTGGACAGACTGGACTGGGAAGACTTAACAGGACAGACAAACAAGACTTACTGGGACAACTCACATTCAGATTCAAACTGGAGGAAATCGCCTAGGGGATACAATGACAGGCACATAGGAGAGGCAAGGTTAATACAGAGACGGGAAACAAAGGCAAGGAGGAGAGAGGGCAATGGCAGACAAAAGGTTAACAAGAAGCTACTAGGCAGGGTAACAATAGGCACTCAGATTTCAGAAAAAAATTAGAAATGGCACAAGGCAAGAAGCAGGTAAAGCAACTGGGTATAAGCTATAATCGGCGTCAGTGACCAAGTGAAACTGGGCTTTAAAGGCACACTGGCCAATCAAGAGCAAGCTGGGAACGCGCCAAAGAGAGCAATAGGCTGACGTCTATGTTGCTAGGCTACGCAATAGATGCCAGCCCGACAGTCCTGCCAAGGAGACAAGGAGAGTTTCCAGGGAGCGAGGAGGAGGTAAGGCCAAGCGGGGAGTGATTGCAGAGAGCCGCGGCCCCGCAGCGTGCCATGACAAAAAGTTGTGGGCAAAAGTCCTTGTGACCCTTAGAAAACAGGAAATCTGGAAAACTTCCAAACCACTAGAGAGCAAATGTATAGCATTTGAGAGCTTCATAAGGGGCCATACAATGTAGTGTATCTAAGGCAACAATAGAATAAAAATAGAATAACCATAGAATAACAAAGATGCTGAATAACAATTAGATGTGGCTGTGACAACTCCAGTTGTAAATTAATTGGTTCCAAAATCCCTCCATGAAAGTATAGGTAACTTCAGTGCACTCCGAAACATGACCAGAAACCAATACCTTGTGAGAGAACTAACAACTGAATGCACAAACCATAAATTGAACTTTACAGGCATTTACAGGTAAAGGGCCTGATCCTGCACTACGATGTAGCGCTGAGCGTGCTAACGCTCAACGTTACATCGCTGACTGCCTTGTGAGAAACAACTGAATGCACAAACCATAAATTGAACTTTACAGGCATTTACAGGTAAAGGGCCTGATCCTGCACTACGATGTAGCGTAGCGCGTGCTAACGCTCAACGTTACATCGCTGACTCCCCCCTGGCACTCCCCCTGTGCGGGCGTATGGCCCCTTCGTTACGCCGGGTGAAGGCTACCCTAGCTTCGCCCGGCGTAAGGAAGGGGCCATACGCTCACACAGGAGCGTATGGCCGCCTAGCCCGCCCCCCTAGCCTCATTTACTTACCTCCCCCCGCCCTCCAGGAGTAACGTGAGCGTTGGGACGCTGGAGTACGTCCCCTCCAGCGTCCCAACGCCGCTACTATGGACGCCCGATCGTAGATCGGGCGTTTCCATAGTAACGCCGGGCAACATCTGCCCGGCGCATGCGCATTAGAGCTACGGCCGCCGTA
>WWET01002272.1:226507-251245 GCA_011038615.1 Limnodynastes dumerilii
GGATAGCCATTTAAATTGTACAGTATGGGCGTGCTAAGCCCAGTACGACCAGCGTATCGGTACGAAAATTCGCACGTACGCTGGAAAATCTTAGGGTAGGGTTCAGCCGCCGTAAGCAGGTACAATCAATGGGAGTGTTATGGGCGTGAAAGTTTATACGCCCGGGCGAATGTACGCTACGCTCGCGGGCGATTGCGGTCGTAGGTCTGGATCAGGCCCCAGGTGCACAAAGCAAGGGGAGTGTGCACAAAAACAAAACATGGCCTGACACTCTAGCCATTACCCAGCGACTAACCATGATCTTCTATCTTTAAAATAAAAGTCAGAGAATTATTTACAAATATCTGCAGATAAGCCACCAGCCACTTACAAGGCTTCTCTGTTTGGTGGTCTCAACTCTAAAAATTGAGTCCCAACTATGGGTCATATATCATATATTTTTCTAAATTGAGAGCTCACCCCAAGCAGAGGTCCCCAAGTCTCCAAAACAGCCACTCTGAGACAGCACTCCCTTACAGCTACTATCCCAGACACGCTTTAAAACAAATTTCCAAGATGGAGGTTGCTCAAATCAATCTATAAGGTAATTATACAGCATGTGTGCAAAGCAAAGGTAGTTTGCACAAAAACAAAACAAGACCTGCCACTCTAGCCTTTACCCAGCGACTAATCATGATCTTCTATCTTTAAAATAAAAGTCAGAGAATTAGTTACAAATATCTGCAGATACATCACCAGCCACTTACAAGGCTTCTCTGTTTGGTCCCAAATATGGGTCATATATTATATATATATCGATTTGCTGAAACTTGAGTATATTTGGAAACTAGTTTCTCTGCTTGTTTGGGGAGAGATTTGCAGCAACTGACTAGTGTCTCAAATCTTTACTTTATTAGCTATATTAATTGAGTATATAGATTTTCATAATATTGTCTAAATATTTCTACGATATCCTGGCCACAGCGCATCAGTGCCCCAGAATTAGATTTTAAAGATACTATATAGTTTGTCTTACAATTCCCCTTCGCTAAATTTCCTAGATTTATTTGCTCATTTGTGGAATTGATCATCATGATTCATCCATTTTAAATAAATGCTCAGCCATAAAGGATATTATTGCCCCTCTTAACACTTCTTTAAAAGTCTGCCATAATAATTATGGATCTTGCTCATGCTGCCGATTATTAACTATAATGTGTTCCAAGTGATTCTTAACATTTCTCTAAACCTCAAACTGTTAGATAGATATGCAGCAAAATTGCCATTGATTGGGGCCTCCTTTTGGAGGACCCAATTTAATCTGTTCACATGAACCAAAATAACTATCGGTTAAATTTCAGTTGCTTGAATTCTTGGCACTAATGAATTTAATGATTTAATATGTTTCTATAATAGTAAAAAGGTAGGGACAAAGGGCCTGATCCAGACCTATGCTCATGAAACGCTCATGTGCGTAGCATATTTACGCCAGCGTGCCTACAATGCACTCCCCTCGGCACTCCCCTTGGTTGTACTTAGTTTTGCCTTTTTACGCCCAGCAAACCCTACCCTAACTTTTCTGATCATAACCGCGGGCCCACTTGACCGTATTTACGAAGGTGTTACGATCAAGGCCCATATGCTCAGAATTTCGAAGCGTAACATGAGTGTAACATCTGCCCCGCGCAAGGCACAGTAAGTACAAATGGCCGTTTTTACACTCACGACAAAAACGCACACGAGCGTAGGGTCTGGATCAGGCCCAAAGTCACAAGAGAGTGTGTAAGAGGAACGTCACTGAACAATCCTTTCCTATTGAGACCATTTTAAATTTAAAGTTAATGCCCATATCTCTTCCATTCTGCAAACGTTCTTAAGATAAAATCTAACTGTTATCTCAAAAATCTTAGATACTGGTTTAATAAATGACAGTCTTTATATATAAACACAAGAAGCAACAGATGAAACAAGGTAATATTAGTTCAGCAAATTCTTACTCCACTGAGACAGACCCAAAGCCTTTTAGAATTGTCCACAGCAGCCTAAGAGGTAAGTTTATCACAGGCTTATACCACACAGCATCTAACACTAATAATTAAATGTGAATTGAAAGGGAATGACCTTCTCAATCCACTTTGCATCACAATTGACAGATAAAAATTCTTCTAATGTATCTATTATTTGACCATATATTTAGCAACCTTTTAAACTCATACTTTATACATTTCATAACCTGATATTTCTTAATAAAATTGTATAGTGTTATTAGCTAACACAGACTGGAATTATTAGTAATTCATACTGATTCTTGCCATATACCACAATAATAATGTATTAACTACAGAACTAAGACACAGGTGAGACCCACAGCTCTAGACAAAAATGGATATACAAATTATACTTGCTGTATAATCACATAACAATCCTCCAGAAATGATTAACAATAATAATGTAATAAAACAATAACCTATGTATATAGTAAGGTAAAGAGGGCAATGATGATCTAAATGCTTTGCTATAAAGAAACAAGTGTTACAAGTTAGAAGGCAGAAGTGATAGTAAATCTATTTTAGAGAAGACACAGGTGTATTTGGCAGTAGGGAGTATGTGAATTTATGAAAGGAGAATTATGAGATGTTATGATAGATGGAGATGTTGCCTATAGCAACCAATCAGATTTTAGCTGACATTCTGTAGTATGTAAAACGAATGTGAAAGCTAGAATCTGATTGGTTGCTAAGGGCAATATCTCCACTTTACCATACCTGCAGCTCTGGTAAATCTGGGGGGGGGGAGAGAGATTCATGACTGTGAATGCAAAGACACATGCTTCGGCCCCACTCATCACTTGTCCTGCACCAGATGACCCATGTACCCATTGTAGTTGCAGAATCACTGTAGGAATCACTGTATGTTTTTTTAGATTTATATGCTCAAATAATTCCCCCTTCAGTATTCCACAATTACAAATAGATACTAATTTACCAATATTATTTTTCTAATTTTATTCAGAATAAATATGTCATTTGCATATAAATTACAGAATCTTTAAATATATATTTATAATATTAGACATGCTAGTAAAAATCATTTTATATGCATTTATTTAAAAAAAAAAAAACTAAAAACTAAAAATGTATAAGTTGCTTTAATCAGAATTATAGTATACTAATGCAGTAATAAAATGATATCATAATATTTTATCCTCTTGGTAATGCAGAATCCTCATGATAGTATTAGTCTCAGAGAAGGCTTTAAAACATCACGCAGGGTAATCCCTAATATAATAGCATGAGGGCTAATTCCTCTGATAACTATATTTCACAAATGGGAATATTGCTCAGTAAGACACACGGTTTGACACCCCTTACTTGGTGCTGGTTTAATATGTCTATACATTCAAATGAGCATGTAGGATAAAAAAAACTGAATGACTAACTCTATCAACAAGATCCTTCTTACATATTATCTTGCTATGTCTGAAAATAGATGTTGGAATTTTAAATCCACACATGAAAATATAATGCCATGAAACAGAAGATTATGAAAATTACGATGACCCAATCTGAAAGAGCTTACAATCGAAAATAAAGGATGCTCAATGTAGGAGAATTACAATTGTAGCAGAAGCTCTGAGAAAGGGATAATGAGGTGGAATATATAGTATATGCTGTCTAATGGGTCTGAATATATTACAATATATGTTTTTTCAGACCTCTTTGCCTCTTGTAACTATACCAGTCTCCATTTTAATAAATAACATAGTAAAATGGAGAAAATTCAGAGTTCAGTTCAAGCACCCTCAAAATCAGCATCCAGATGATTTTATTCTCATTTACAGTATAGCTATATGAATCAAATGCTAATTTAAACAGTTATTTAAATGGAGCAGAAGGATATATGAGCATCTCCCTCCCTATAGTCTATAATTAATGATGAAACTGCAAATATTGACAATGGGCTGAATCCAGACTTATGTAAGAGCTTGAAATTAGTTAGTCCTGGACAAAACCATGTTGATTGCAGGGGAGTCATATTTCATCTGTTGCAAGCGGTATTAGAGCTGAGAGGTGATGTTTCCTATCCCAAGTCTAAATACCAATGTAATAGTAAAGCTGGTCAGTATCTGTGTGCAGTAAACAATTCAAAGATATATCCCTGCATGCAAAGAATACAATTAACTTGACTCCCCCTGCAATCAACATGGTTTAGCCTATTTCAAGCACTTACTTAAGTCAGGATCCAGTCCAATGTCCTCCACATGTGACACTAACATATAGAGTGTAAAAATTGATTCATAGATAATTTTTCTTCAAAAAAATCACCTCCCCATTGCTAAAACTAACATGATAAAATGTGTTAAAGTGATAACTGGAGTAAGGTTCTACCCATATAGGGAAGAGGTGTTCCTAGATGTTGCTACATCCAGCTCAAGGCCAGTCAGCACAATGGTTTGATTTCCCAACCCTTCTCTCTTCCTAGACCCATGTAAAAATAGATTTGTAATACATTTATTGTGACTTACTACAAATGCCAGTATGATCTGGCATTTTAATTTGTTGCCATGGCATTTGGTATTTGGAAAATATATACATGCCAGGATATCCTTATAGTTAGAGCCTGTGGCACCTGTAATATGTCTAGGGAAATGCAAAAATTCAGGCAAAGTTGAATTAATATATTCTGAGTGAGCAACTAGTATTTAAAACATACATACTCAGCTAAGCAGAATTTCAGGAGCCCCAGACAGGCGCAGACATCTGTACTTTCTACCTAGTCATCCTTTGGTCAACTGTTATAGATTATATATTAAAATGTAAATGGATTTTTTTTTTATATGTACACTTCCTGAAGCTGGAGGCCCTCTGCGTGATAGGCCTCATCATACCACCCCTGCCAGTGGTGGATTTTGAAAGGGGGGTTTCCGAAGCGTGTAATACATGTAGTGTATAATAACATACCTCCCAACATTTTGGAGCCCAAAAACAGGACAAATAAGCCCTGCCCCTGTCCCCACTGTCATGCCGTATGGTGCAAAAATTACCTCTAGCCTGTGAGTGTGAGTATGTTAGAGAATTAGACTGTAATGCGGCAGAGGTTGATGTGAAGGACTGTTTAACATTGTATAGAGCTACTTAATATGATACACTGTTAAAAATAAAACATATGTAAAATGACAATACTGATAATATGGTTGTACTATATGACTACCAGGACATCTAAGACGTCCATTAACGTTCTCTGTAAAAGCATTTATGATGTCGTTATAAAAATAATAAAAATTCTACGTTAAGGAATTGCATTGGTTATTAGCTATAAATTAACAAGTCCTGTTTTTAATTTTTAATTTTTTGGTGATCTATAAGTGACTTCAGAATAGTAGTTTTATATTGAAGGCACACAGCTAATAGCTATAGTAGAGCTTATTACACAATGGACAGAGCTTGTGTTGGTGCATAAGCACTGTTCAATTTGTTGTGGCCATTCACCATCCCTCACCTGCTTCCCTATTGCTACACAGGCCAGTACCATCTTCCTCTATGTCAGTCTGCCCCACATGGCCGTGAAGCCATGCCCCTTTTGCGGTACCCACAATGCCAAGCCCCTTTTTCACATTTTCTATTTTTTTCCCATTTTTTCAAGTTTTTCCAATTTTCAATGTGGGAGGTTTCTGGACAACCAAAAATATTTTCTGGGTGCCTCACTGCAACACTGATCTTGTTATTGGATTTTCAGGAGAAGAGACCAGCGGCTACATAGCCTGACGAGCCACCCAGCTATTGTAAACCTGGTATCCTAACATAGGAAGAACTTACCAGCATGGCTGAATCAGGGAGGCGTCAGTGGGAAAGAGATCTGGTGTGACAGACAGGCTCACAGTGACGGCCTTTCACCAAAGAAACCGGCCTTTGCTGATGTTCTCAGAAGGCCTCTTCTTTCTAAAAGGCATCATTGAAGTGGACTAGGTGGATACCACAGCTCGACACATCTACAATCCATTTAGACCATCTGCAGCAGAAATTGTAAAAGGTATGCCAACTGCTACACAACTGTCAGTTGGCTGACTCCTGGAGACTCCTGAACCCCAAGGGTAAGGACTAGACTTTCTACTGAACCCCTTATAAGACATAATCCTGAAAAGATTATCTATTCAAAAGTCACAGACATCTGAATATTTTCCACTTGGTCCACGTAGGACAAATCACTTGATCCTATCACGAACCTGTAACACTTAATTGTCCCTCACACAACCCCAGCCTATACAGTGAAACTGGAGGCTTAAGGAGAGCTTACTCCAGAATCTACAAACCTCTAAAAACACATAGATAGAATAAAAGGTGATTGTATAATAGAGGACGCAACATAGAATAATCTGAAGGTATATGTCAATTAAAAGTTAGAGGTTGTTGATAAAACAAACATAAGTAAATAAAATAACATAAGAATATAACAATATAATAAAATAATAATGTGTGTTTCCTTTTGTAAAACAGCAGCTTGTGTTTAAATATGTTCTTACTAAAGTGACCATGAATCAAATAATGTCCAGATCAAATAAAAATCATGGTTTGTGGAAAGTGCTCTTGGTGAATAATCTAAAGAAAGCTCATATGCATTATAGCTATGAGTAAATGTAAAAACACAAGGAAATAAAATAATGATTAATATTCATTAGATAACTCAAAAAGATTTAAAAGACAAGCATAAAAAACAAATAATAACAAGTTCACACCTGTACCTAGGATACAATCTTTCAAGCTGCAAAATAACTCAGCATTTCTCGGTCAGCTGAATGGAGTCCAGTCAACTGATTGTAGGGAGAAGAAATCAGACACCAGGATAGGAGATGAAGTTCCTCAATTCTAATTCCTTTTGTGGCTTTGAGAAAGTGCCATCCCTGTTGTCCAGCAACACCACACAATTAAATATCTGCTGGAGGTGTCAAGCGTTGGATGGCTCCTTCCTGCATATATGGTGTGAATGTCCTGCCCTATGAGGATGCATAAGCCAAACCACTCCCACCCCTGATCTATCTTTACACACTAACACCCCAGGAGTCACCCTCCACTACACCACAATAACTGGTGAAACCCAGGATGTCTATGTGTCTCACCTCCCGCATCCACCCTATGTCTACCCTCCCATATATACAAACATTACCACCCAGTCATTGTGGACCACCTTAAAAGTTCTGACAACTATATAAGGACATCTGGATCAAGCCTTGGATCATCAAAACTTGAGCTTACCTTGGGAACACTCCAAACCAGAGACCAGAAGAGATTGTATGGAATATTATGTCCTTTTCATTCCTGATTCTTGATTTTATGTACCTTTGATGAATTTTGCTAATTTCCAAATTAATACAGTTTACCCAAAAAAAGTATGAAAGCTTTTTTTGCATTTATTTATATCAAATGTTGTGTATGTAATATAATATGTGTAATAAGTATTTGTTGCAGTAATTTGGAGTTTTAAATAGTATTTTGAATTCTTCACCAAAAACTATGTTTTGTTTATTATAAAATGCATGTGGGACTTGAAAACAACTAAATAAAATAGCTAATGACTCATTAACAAAAAGTTTTTCCCTAATGCACTAAATACTTTGCTCTAGAGATTAATATACCTAATGCAGTCCCGGATGATATCGGAACAGATTATTCTCACAGCTAAGTTAATGAACAATTAATTTTCCTGCCAAGTATTCCTTCTTTCAATCATGAGCTGGTGACATTTGGGCAGCTGTCTAAGCAAGTAGCATATGTTATTGCCTGGTATACTTTACGGTAACTGTATGACTGGAGTGATATCTACTGGTGACAACAGTAAATGCCAAGGGAACATGACTGGTTTAACAGAATGCCTAAAGTTTGAAGCTCCGTAGCATTCCAAATATGCAGTCATTTATGTGACTATAAATAAATAACTGAAAGAACGACAGTAGCTTGGAAAAATATATAAACACATTTTATTTAAAACTTTTGTTTGCCTACCCAAATAAAGTGGCTATAAGTCCATTTTTGTTATTGAGATTTTATCCTTTTTTATTTTATTGTTCTACAATCTACATACATATACTATAAGAAAAGTCATGTATATATAAAAATGAAAAGTAGCTTTGGGCCTGATCCAGACCTACGCCGATGCGCTGTGCTTACGGGCATTGCCGTAGCTACGCCGGGCAACATCTGCCACGCGCATGCGCAGATCGGCTTTTCAGCCAAAAAGCGACGGCGGGCGTAGGTCTGGATCAGGCCCTTTGTGAGGCCAAAAACTATGGACATGATAATACATAATAAATTTTACATATACCTAATACAGAAATTAAAGAAAATTGTCATATTCAAATCTTAGGTCTTATGCTGTATGTAAAAGGTATTGATAGTGACACAATGTCAGACCTGTATTCACACTGTTAGTAATATAATAAAACCTATTAAAAGATTAAGCCTAATATACATTTACAGAAAATGGCAGTGTCAAATACTCGCAGATTTTCAGCATAAAAGCAAGATTTATCTTCACTAACGATACAAAGACATTTCCTAGCAATTTTAAAATTTGATTGTGCTGATTTGATGACATTGATCTTATACACAAGAAAATTTGCCAATTTGGTTCAGTTTGTTTCAGATTCAACCAGAATGAAATGCTGTTTCTAGACTAAATTTGCTGAATGTGGGAAACATATTGAAGAGAGATTTGTAAAACAGCTTAAATTTTGTTAAATATGCTGTAAGGATGTCAGACATGATTACAATTAATCTTCACCTCCACTATAACAATCTTGACCTTGTCTGCTAGTTGCCTGGAAGCATGGTATGCTGAGAACTGAGATATTAATGATACCAGGAAAGTTACAGTTGCGATATAGAGAAAATAAACTAGGAGAAAGAGACTAATATGGGACATGTCACAATTCTGTAGGTGAGTAAGGTTGTGAAACCAAATCTGACCTAGTTAAAAAAACGTCTAAGGGCTAGATTTACTAAACTTCTCAAAAGTAAAAATGTTGATGTTGCCCATAGCAATAAATTTAGGTTCTAGTTGGCATTCTCTAGTGTGTATGTATAGGAAATCGAAAAGCTAGAATCCGATTGGTTGCTATGGAAAAAATATCTAAATTTTTCCTTTTGAAAAGTTTAGTAAATCTAGCCCTAATTGTCTACTATTTTGTAACAATTGTGTAAAAATCAATTAAGATCAAGACAATTTCAAGAAACATTATGTAGATAATAACATGATTAATAAAAAAGCACGGAGTGTTACCTTATGGGAGGGAGGTAGTTTGTAAATAGTAGAGTGAGGGCGGGCTAAGCGCCCTCTGTACTGTCCACACTTCCAGGCCTCCCCATTATGCTCAAACGTTGCATTCCCACAATGAATCTGATTCAGCTGAATCCAGAGTTCTGTCCTAGGACATTTTTAAAGGAGGGCAGGACAATAGTGCGATGAGGACATAGAGCTCACAAATGGGAGTGGGTAGGTAAATAAATAATAGTTATAAGGTAGGTACTAACTGTAAAGATGGATCCAGCAGAGCCCTGAGCACAGCGGTATCGGAAGTCTAGATCTGGTCCCATATTATTATTGCTACGAGAACAGTTCTGGGGCACGAAGTCTCACTATTGTGTGGTATTCGCCAGAGCCCCTGATGGTGGGGATGGACTGGTGCTGCGCCCCTATAGCAGGTTGCGGCCCCTGGAACCAGACTCGTATGCAAGAGAGGGTTACCACAGATACTAAGACGGATAGCTATCACCAGACAGAAATGAGAACCAGCAAAGTGCTGAGCTGGAGAAACGCAAGGTTGCGCTTAAGGAACAACACAGAACCAGCACATGACTGGACTACAGGTAAGTGCAGGTGGTAAGGCACAGAATCAGTATAGAACTGAATTACAGGTATGCAGGTGGTATAGCACAGTACCAGTACAAGACTGGAGAACAGGTAAGAGCAGGTGGTATGGCACAGAACAGTATAGAACTAAACAAAATTTTCTTGTGACAATGGGCCTGATCCAGAGCTACGGCCGCTGTCGCTAATACGGCGGCCCAGGTGGTATAGTACCAGTACAAGACTGGAGAACAGGTAAGAGCAGGTGGTATGGCACAGAACAGTATAGAACTAAACAAAATTTTCTTGTCTTGTGTATGGCACAGTACCAGTACAAGACTGGACAACACAAGAGACAGAGACAAACCCAAAAACCACACTCACACCAGAAACCAGCAGGAGAATGGGAGAGACGGACCACAGGTACAAGGGAGAGATATCCACACACTAACAGCAAGATCTCAATAGAGGAACACAGCAGGCAAGGCAGACACAAGGACGCTATAACCGGCTCCCTCTGACAGACGTGCTGGGTATAAAAATGATATCGTGGCCATTAGTGGCAGCAGGGAAGTCCGCCGAGTGATCACGTTGGCTGGCGTCCAGGTTGCTAGGTGATGACGTGGACGCACAGCCAGGAAGAGGCTGGCGCAGCACATGACAACAGGGAAGCAGGAGGACACGCGCGGCTATCGCCTGAACAGCGCGACAGCCGAACCCACCCCCTATAGACGCAGGCTGGTGTCCAGATCACTAAGCAACGATCTGGACGCCCAGCCAGCAAGGAGGCGGACGGCTGAAATGTTTACATGCCGATGACATTATCGCGTGAAAATTAACTTTGTAAATAGACCCCTATGTTTGCTACTACTTTTAACCTTGGATGCTATGCACTGTCTTAGGGTCAGTATGACTTTTATAACTGTGGGATTTGCTCCCACGAATGCTGTCTTTTAGAAATAGAGACAGACAAAAACTGATTTTCGGCTGTCTCTATTTTGAAAAGGCAGTCTTTTCCGATTTTTTGGTGAATGGGTAAGTATGCCGATCAGGATTAGGAAATGTGTTGGGTTAAAATTTAGAATTACCATTTGCAGCTCTGTCTTCGGTATTCCGAGAATCAATTGCTTTACTTTTGAAACTTTGAAACTTGCTGGAAGAGAACAGCAAACCACACCTCTTTAATAATGTAGACAGAAAAGAAAAAAAATTCTCTTGTTAATCAACTGCAGTGTTACCTGCTTTTAGCTTTTCTATGAAGGTGAAGTCAGCAGATCTCCTTTTCACAGTCTTTATAATAAATACTGAAAGTATTTATTCGCTGACAATTTAATAATCCATAAATCATAGTTGCTGTCTCTTCTTTTCTTTCCTTCGGGAGATATTGGAGGGAGAGAAAGATGTCGGTATATGGGTAGGACTTGTTGCAATATTATATAAATCATGTCTTCAAGCCCTGTCCACTGCCTCTCAATCACACAATTTATCAAACTGTTCATAGGGATGGGTGGGCTTGATGATTGAAATTGTTTCATCAAGTCCTGCCTAGACTTAGTAACGCTAGGGCTTACAATACTAAAAAGCAGGGAGGTAGGACTTGAGGCTGTGATTTAAAGCAAATCACGGCCTCAAGTCCCACCTCCCTGCTTTTTAATATTGTTCGTTGTGGGATAATTTTTTGTTTCTGCCCAAATTTCATTCCGGGAGAATTGCCAACTATGCAATAAATACTGATGCTGCCATTTTAAATGAGAAATAGTTTTCCTGGCAAGTGCTAGACACACCTATGGGTGAAGCTGTGCACAGGACACAGCCTTTGGTGCAGCGCTTTGATAATGCTTTCACAATCTCCCTGATATTAAAGACATTTTTATTTAAAAATTAAATTTGCAAATGTTGGGAACCTTGGATATAAATATACATGCAAACAATTATAGTTAGGACACTCACTGTCACTTTAAAATACATCTTTCTATCTATCTATCTACATGCAGTAATGGTAACTATTAATCCCACTTGTGTGTTTCTCTGACTCTCTGATCGATGAATTAATGACGTCATGAGATAATCAACTATGCTTACCTTTATCAGGAGACACTTGATGTTTACTGATATATTTAGCGTATATGGCCAGAGGCATGGTGCAGGATACAGTGGAAAACCAACTGCTGGAAGAGAAGCAGACAGTGCTGGACCAGAGAGGACTGGGTGACGCACAGATGGCAGAGAAGGAAGAAAACACTAACCTGCAGAAGGAGGACACCAGCATTGGAGCTTCGGGTAGGATCTTTTCTCTGTCGGGGGATGGACAGGCCACATCTGGATAGCCATTCACAGCTCACTGCGTGACCCTGGTCACAAGGGGATGCGGCGAGGTAATCCCGAATGACTGCGTAAAAAGTTCTAAAATGAGTGAGGGCTTAAAATCCCTGCACACAAGAATTGCACAGGAAAAGGTCGAAGATAGAAAATAGATTGCATGGGCTCCAGAAAAAGACTACAGCATTTAACAGGAAGAAATGCTGGGAACAATAGTAAGATGACGTGAAGGAGGTCTAGAAGCACAAGCACCAAAAGCAATAAAGATGTGAAGACTGAAGACAGCAAGGGGCAGCATGAATGGTTGTCTCCCATCCTGCTTAGACTTCTGAGCCCTTGTTAACCTTCTGCTCTCCCTAACCCCCTAGGCAATGAGCCATTGATGACTTTGCCACTTCCGCCAATGAGAGAGGTCTAGATGCTGTGACCACTGTCTTCTTGTATAGCTGCCCAGGCATGGACTGTTGTAGTCTCTCTGGACCAACACAACATGGAAACTGCAAAGTGGGTGCTTGCTTTCTGTCCACAGTCAATGACACTAGGCGCTAGAGTGATTCAGGGCACTAGGCCCTTGTGACATAGTCTTCACTAGGTCTGGGCTAGTTGGCGTTAGGCCCAAGCTTGGTTAGCAAAAGCTATGCCCTGTTAAGAGAGTGTGTTAAAAACCGTGGCACTTACCGTGTCAGGGGTCATCTGTCTGCTGTCCTTTCTGGCCATTGCAATGGTTCCAGGACTATTTCATGGTTGCCGCCATCTTGGAATCATCACATGACTTGTTCCAGCCAATCAGAGTCCAGCTCTCAGAATCACATGACCAGGATATCCAATCCTTGCCATGGGCATTCTATTTAAACCCAGAGCACTGTATCCACAGTGCCAGACCAACTTAGTCATTCAAGATGTCCGGTTCCTGTTTACTCCTTGGGAGATCTTTCTGCAGTCTTCAGCTTGCAGCTACCTGCCTGCTACTTAGCTTGCAGCTATCTGCTTCTCAGCTTGCCGCAATCAGCCTACAAAACCAGTCCAGTCAACCCTTTGCCCATTAACACATGAACAGATTACATATCAAACCCTCTAGTGTCCAACACCATGCTGAAGCCCTATCGCGTCACTGGGAACCCAGAGCGGATACCCAATCAAGTCAGTCCGTGATAGAGAGTATTATGCTCTAGGTTAGTGGCTCTCCAGATGTTGTGAAACTACGATTCCCAGCATGCTTTGACTGCACAGGCATAGCCGATACCTGTTATAAACAAAACAAAAGAGAAGCGCTTAAAATCTATCATGAAAATGTATTCACCAATATGCAATATATTTCAACCTTAAAATATGTAATTCATATAAAAATAAATGATCAAAAGAACCAGTGTGTGCAGCCACTTGATTCTAGAGTTAAAAATCACATTCACATAAATGCGATTATCTATATTTCACAATCTCCGTGGGGCACATTTAGAAGAGAAATTTTCTCTAGAATAAAAACAGTAAATCCTCGATATTGTAATACTGTCTAGTCCTCTTTTTGAGGTACAGTTGCAAGTAAAGCCTGTTGTTGATAATAACATGGGAGCATAAATACAATGGCCCGGATTCACAACACCGTATGTGTCCCACATACGGTCTTATTTTAATATTGTGAATCCGGGCCTATTTCTATTAATTTAGCACCTTCAATTATTGTGTGGTTCACGAATACTGTTGGACTAGGAGCATAGTGGTAGTAGTGGGTGCTAGGGGGTTTAATTTGATGCGGTCACTCTATCCAGCTATGAAGACTTGATTATTACACTACTATGCTCCTACTCCAACAGTATTCGTGAACTACTCACGGCTAGCAGGTTTTGATTCTTTGATATTATACCAACTAATTACTGGGAACATTGCAGCCTGTACAATAATTGAATGTGCTAAATTAATGGAAATAGGAAAACATTGTATTTATGCTCCTGTGTTATTATTAACAACAACAGGCTTTACTCACAACTGTACCTCAAAAAGAGGACTGGACAGTATTACAAGATTGTGGATTAACTCTTTTTATTATTTCCCTCATACCCTCCAATTTTTCTAATGCTTGCATTTATATCCACAAAGGGATATTATTTTTATATAGCCGATATCTGACAAAGCAAGCACCTGGAGAGCCACAGGTTGGCTAGGCCCTGATAGTGGGCAGAGAGTGCTAGGTCCTGAGTGGTGCAGTGTTAATGAGGTAAGCTAGACTCTTGCAGGTGTGGTATTCAGAGAAGAGGGTTATAAGTCAATGTTAACAAGCAGTGTTTATAGGATTAACTCCAATTGCCAGAGTTTTGGCAAATAGAGGGTGTGTGAGACAGTGACCAATTATGATGATTTCCATCGCCGGTCAGGTCATTGGCTAAATGCTGGACACATTACTATTGGTGTTTCTTATACAGGTTAGCAAGGAGTGTTGCATCAGGGATCAGGAGGGAACAGCATAGCTTTCTTCACAGCATTCATCAGGATTGAGAAGGAACCTTTTGGTGGGTATAGGTTTGTGTTCATTTTAGGTCTTTGCACATGCTTTAAAATAGATATGGGATATAAGTATCTAACATTAAGGAAGTATGTGTATTTGTGCCATGGACAAGGCTTAAAATATCCAGGCACCAGGTCCACATTTCTAGTTGCCATTGTGGCCTGGCACCTAGATTTTCGAGCCCTGTCTATATAAATTACCCCCTCAACTTTAGAGGCAATCTTATCTCCAAATAATGTGCTCAATTGACACATAATTAACAAGAAATTTCACAAGAACCATTTATGTCATTATTTCTCTCAAGCCCTGACAAATAAATAAGGTAAAATTTTCTTCTGACCAGACATCAGACACCCTTTTATAGTACTAAATTCTGTATTTTTTGTCTTATTTTGAAATCCGTTTGTATTTTAATAAATAACTAGTTCATTAAAATAACTAGTTCATTAAAGAAACAGTCCATTAAAGAAACATAACCCATTTTAGCTGGATGTAACTGAGGACAGAATCCACAGTTTATAATGTTACCCCACTTAAGTGAGGTGTCTGGAGGGGGAGGATGCATGCACCCTCCAGATGTTATGTTTGTTTTACGCACATGGCAGTGAAAATCCCAAAATCTCTGCACGAGAGAGGGAAGTGACGAGGAGTTGGGGACTTAAAGACCACCGCACATACAGAAAGCATGCTGGGGTCTGGTTCCAGTCCTGAGGTTTCATTGCAACTATAAATTTAATTTGTTAACCAATGGTAAAAACTTTATAAGAACTCATACTGACCCCAAGTAAGTATTTCCTCTAAATGTTATGATATTTTTAAAATGATAAAAGTTATCACACACACTCTCAGTCTCTATCAAGACTTTTTCTGTTGTGACCTCAAATAAAATGTAGATTGTTTGTCTGATGATGTGGGTGGGGAATTTTTTTTTAGATAAATTCTATGACATAATATAGCCATAGCAATCCCTTTTACCAGCTATAGAAAGGCAATGCAAATAATAAATAGCATATACATGTAACACTCACACACCTTAGCCCCCTTATTCCTTATATCCTCTCAGTGGGCTGGATCCAGACCTTGTTAAGTGCATGAACTTAGTTACTCAAGGGCTAAACCATGTTGATTGCAGGGGAGTCATATTTCATCTGTTGTAAACAATATTAGAGTTAAGAGGGGATGTTTCCTATCCCAAGTCTAAATAACAGTGTGATAGTAAAGCTGATCAGTATCTGTGTGCAGTAAGAAATTTTAAGATATATCCCTGCATGCAAAGAATACAATTAACTTGGCTCCTCCTGAAATCAACATGGTTTAGCCCTTGAGTAACTAAGTTCATGCACTTAACAAGGTCTAGATCCAGCCCAGTGTGTTCCTGGCTCTCGTTGCAGCCCTTTGTTTTGGTAAAAGTTATAGACTCATGGGGCCAGAATTACTAAGGTGCAGGTTTGGAAAAGTGGAGATGTTGCCCATAGCAACAATCGGATTCTAGATCTCATTTAACTATTACATACTAGAGAATATCAGCTAGAATATGATTGGTTGCTATAGGCAACATCTCCACTTTTCCAAACCTGCAGCTTAGTAAATCTGTCCCATGGTAGACATTAATCTTTTTATGCAAAGTAAAGGGAAGCCCTTGTCAGAACTGTCAGATCCAAACTGGCTGTGCGATTTTGCCATGTTGTGTGACATAACAGAGCATCTCGCCCAACTGAATCTGAGGCTGCAAGGCCGCAAACAAGTCATAACCTCAATGTATGACGCAATAACAGCTTTCCAGGAGAAACTGCGCCTATGGAAGTCACAGCTTGAAAAAGACAGTCTTGCCCACTTTCCTATCTGCCAGAGCATTTCAACCTCATTCCCAGGTACTTTTTCATGTGCTCGATTGGGTACCAAAGTGAATCGGCTGATTGATGAATTCAATCAACGCTTTTCTGATTTTAAAGAACAAAACTTAACCTTTACCAGCTTTGCCAATCCCTTCAACATCGATGTTGACAGTGCACCACATCACCTTCAAATGGAATTAATAGAACTTCAGTCCAACAGCAGCCTGAAAGCGAAGTTCCAGGATGCGACAGTCGACGACTTTTACCGTCTCCTCCCCCCTGCTTTGATGCCACAGCTCCGACTTCAAGCTGCACGTGTTCTGTCCATGTTTGGGAGCACTTATCTATGTGAACAGATGTTTTCAGTCATGAATCTGAACAAGACCAAGCTCAGATCACGCATCACTGATGATAACCTCCATGCTGTTTTGCGGATTGCTACAGCACAAGACCTAACGCCAAACATCGATGGACTGACCTTAGGAAAACGATGTCAGCCATCTAGTCAGAAAAGTTAAAAAAAAAAAGGTAATGCCTTGTGTTTTCCATATGTTTAATAAACAGTGTTTGGCAATATTTGTATGTTTAAAAAAAAATTAATGTTTGTTACCAAAAAACATTTTTCAATACATTGTACAATAATTGTACATTTGAATATCTACTTGTCATTATTCTGACTATGTTTCTGCTTTCAGAGCTAGTTATTACTTACATTATTACAAAAAACAGTAATAATTGAATGCAGTGACATTAATTTATGGTAACAAAGAGTGGACACATAGACCTACAGATACAACCGGCCCTTTGATGGGGACCAAACTGCTGATGCGGCCCCCGATGAATTTGAGTTTGACACCCCTGCTTTAGACACATTTATTTTATAGAATTTTCCATTCATCTACTAACATATTTTTTTCCAATATACTCTGAATACTGCAGCAAATTTTACAGAAGAAAAAATCCATGATGCCTTTTCCAGTTTTGTATTATTTGCAAAAACCTTTCTTATTCATATCCCTAACATTTGCAAATATAGTGGTCATAATAATATTGTTCGGTAAAAGGTTATTTCCACAAATTTCTGTTAGTCTCAGCACAGATTTTTTTCTAATGATGTTTCCATGGTGAACACACGGAGTAAACAAAATTATTGCATTTTATATTCTCTTGGTATAGTATTGTTCTGCTGAGGGTCAAGTATATTTATGAAAGTTTTAACTCCTGTGCATTTTAATAATGCTAGCAGTGAACAGAAAAAGTTAAAGCATTAGGTATACACATTTCGCTTGAGGAGATTAATAAAGTAAAATCAAGTTTGACAGATGTGTAAGGGCTTAATGATCACCTTTTGTGAATCGAATTGGTGCATGCAACTACAGCGATCCAAACTGAAACACAACTCACTGCTGTGGCCACTTGTGTAGAGTAGTCTGTGGGAGGGAATAAGTCAGGGTTGCCGACTCACCCGGAATATACGGTAGACTCATGAAATTCAGGCAGTTCTCACAGAATCTTGAGAGAGCAAGGAATGACATGTCATGACATGATTTTCGTCATCAAGTAACAGCCACCCCCAGGAACACTATAAATTGCAGTAGTGATGGACAGTCACATCATTAAGACCCACTCCCATACCAACTCGTATTTTTTTTATCTCTGAGATATCCCTGTGGGGGGCGGGGGGGAGAAATAAAATGTCAGCAACCCTGGAATATGTCTGGAAAATGTCTGGAGACACACAAGGGAAGGGAGATTGGATGGCTGGAGACACAAGGTGGAGATTGAACCTAGAACTGTGCACAAGTGTGTGTTTGTAGGGAAGTTTCACTGTAAGCACTCACTAGGCTGCACTTTATTGGTATTGTGGTAACAAATATGTATTAAGTATTTGATGACACTTGCAAAGGGGCTTTTTTTACTGCATTGTGATAACTAGAATGTTCAATTTATGATATTGTGGCGTTCACTAGATTGAAGTCAGTATTGTATGGCAGTCACTAGGATGCAATGTGTATTGTATGGCAGTCACTAGGATGAAGTCAGTATTGCATGGCAGTCACTTGGATGCAGTAATAATTGTACAGCAGAGACAAGGAAGTTGCCGGTATTGTATAGTAGAGACTAGGATTTGCTTTCTTTTATTGTGATTAAAAAAGTATTTTATAACGCTCACATGGATACTGTAATCTAGGCTGAATACTGGTGTTCAGGGTTAAACTTTATATTTTGCAGGTGGATATTAAACACAGCACCAGCCCTGTCTTACTAGTAGATTGCAACCATCCGAACAATATAGTTACAAATAATTACAAAGACAGGCAGATTCTGATGCTTCAGAAGATTAGTTCCCAGTAGTGCAGCACCAGCAAGGAACTCCGCAGTGGGAACGGATGTCTGGATCCCATCAATATCATTATTGCAAATTATCAGACTGTCCCACCCAGCTACTATTTAATACAACGCGGTTGGCAAAATTTTCTTACATTGTAAAGTTAGTGTCATTCTTTATGTTAAATTTATGGTCTTTGTACTCTTCTTGTGCTGCTCACTGTCCTGATCGGTTCTATCCTTGTCCAACCTGATGTTAAAAATGCACCAGGCTTATTCTGCTGCACTTCACTGCTTCACAGCTAAAGTTTGCCAATATATGCTAAATATACACATTTCCACTCTTTGCAGTTTACTGATATCAGTACTAACCTATTTACAAGTGGTAAATAAACAGACATAGAGGGTGCTGCTGAAGGCAAATTATTAAGTGCACTGATTTATGTGACTTTCTGCATATATACATGCAAAAAAGGGTCAAAATAGTAACCTCTCAAAAGAAGGGAATCTTCAAATGTCTTACGCTGAAACTAGAAAAATAGTATTATATTATGAATGGATGTATAAGTTTTTGATTTTTAAAACAAATATTTGCCAAATAAATAATAGATTTAGAGCACTGCCAACCCAAGACAGCTATTAATTAAAATATATTGCTAAAAAATGAAAATATTAAATATTTTATTTCCTTTATGAACTAATACCAGATGGCAAATATTTTTAGAGCAAGAACAGAGAATTATAAAATAGTTTTATAGGTCATGAAAAGGTTTGACAAGGATCCAACATTCTCCATCTTTATATAATCAAGACGACAGAGGTCAGTTCCTTATTAATTTTCCAGATATTTCAAGACATTTTTTAAAACTTCAATTGGATATTAATGAGTGACTCGTTAACTTATCAAAATTTGAATTTTTGAGTACAGTGAAGTGCTGCTGTTTTGTAACTAAGTGATAAATGTGGGCAAGGACTGGAATGAGGAAAGCTCCAAGTTCAAGTAGAAGTCATTTTGTAAGGCTTCAGATAGAATACGTGGGTTAGTTTCAATTCACAGAATTTCAATACACTTGGTAAGGTAGAACACGAAACCTGTCGCATTCTTGTGCTGCTCACAAATCTTGCATCGGATTTGTCAATAAGGGACCTGATCCAGAGTTCTTGATCAGTGTAAATCCGCTGCTTGTGCTACATGCATGCTATCCAGAGCTGCAAATCTGGATAGGATATACTGAAAAGGTGCATACACCTTCCTCATGCAAGCGGATGTGTATAGGCAGAGGCTGCGAGGTCTACAGCAGCAACCTATACAGGATTGCATGTTTGTTTTTTTTGTTTAATGGTGAAATTAAACCATTTAAAAACTAAGCACATTTGTTTAAATAATGCCTGAGTAGAATGTGTAGCAATGCATTGGTATAAATCATAACTGTGTATTTATGGCCATAAAAGTGTTTGAAAAATTGATGTATGGTTCAATTTAAACTTTCAATATATTAAGCGTGTATAGGGATGTGTTTAAACTAAAAAGAGGGCCATTTAATAATAAAAATAAGCTCTATTTTAAACTGACATCAGCTGATGTAAAATTTTAGGTGGAAGCACATGGAGTCCAGTAAGCTGCTGCACTTACAGCAGTGCTAAAACACTCCCTATCTAATATAAATATGGCAGAACACCCCAAAGCATTAGTGCAGAGAACTGAGGAGCCGATACTTCGAGCTGAATCCTATTGGGTACAGGTGATGCAGCTGATATTTGGCCAGAAGGCTAAGGCCAGCCTTCCTCACGATCAGCATATTGGCATCAGTAACAGATTAAAGTCACTTTATATTTAGAGAGACAGGAATATTGTCTTCCGCCAATGACGTGACCTAAATTCATTGTCTGTGAGTTTTAAACAAATATTTGTCCATCTTCCTATGCCTATATAATGGTTATTTAAAGACATACATATGTGTGTTCTTTGTACTTAATTGTACTTAGCTTATCATGCAATATTTGGTGGACTTGGCAATTCTGCCACACCTGTCTTAACACATTACAAATATATATTGGCAACAAGGTCACATCACATGTGTGTGCACATCAATAATAAATAAACTGGTGGATGACGTTGGAAACTTTTTACTGTTTTTGAACCGTATCATATATTTCCCATAAAACTTAGTAAGGAAAACATCTTTGCATAATTATAGTACACGTTAACAGGTAATGCCAACACTGTTAAATGACTAGGAGGGAACACCTACTTGTAAACTCAACCCAATACCGCTGTTGCAATTCTATTTGGAAGGATCAAAATGCAATCTAATCTGATAACGTGAATTTGAATACACGTGCAACACAAGAAAGTGTCCGCATTCTAATAGAAAAGCACTGAAGTTGGAGAAGTCTGAATCTACCCAAATGAACTCATACAAACATATGAGCCGAAGATGAGACGCTGCAATTTCACTGTGACTAGGTAGTCACACAGAAACAATTATATGCCATGAGGCATTCAAATTGCATGCAAGTGACTCCAATACCTATGAATATTCAAATACCAACAATGAAGTGCTGACTGATTAGTAGTGATATATACCCTCTGGATGAAAATAAGAAGCCTGTAAGGAGCCATTGAGGAGGGATCAATAACAGTTAAGGCAGTTGATGTTATACACTCTATAGATGGTGATAAACTTAATATGTGATGATAATTCACAATGCCCGAAGATATCATATACAGCAAAACCTTGGGGTCATCAAATAGCAAAAATGTGAGTGGTAGCGCTAAATTGAAATTGTTTGAGGTAGCAATGAAAAATAAATGTAGTTGGTATCAAGGACCAGTAAGTGTCCAAAATGAAATAAAAACGCCACATCGAATAACCCCAATAATTCCACATGAAATAATAACTCCAATAATAATACCCATGTTATTGGGGTTATTATTTGATGTGAGCATAATTATTGAGACTATTTAATGTGGGCATTATTATTGAGGCTATTATTTGATGTGGACTTATTGGGGTTATTTGATATGGCATTTTTATTGAGGTTATTATTTTATGTGGTCATAATTGTTGGGGTTATTTGATGTGAACATTATTAATGGGCGTTTTATTTGATGTGGGTATTAGTGTTGGGGTTATTTAGTTTGCACCTTACTAGTGAGGGTCATTTTTGAGGTGACATTATTACTGGGGTTATTAATCGATGTGGGATTATTATTGGTGCTATTATTTGATGTGGGATTATTATTGGGGCTATTAATTGATGTGGAATTATTGGGGTTGTTTGATATGGCATTTTTATTGGGGTTATTATTTGATGTGGTCATTATTAATGGGCTTTTTATTTGATGTGGGCATTAGTGTTGGGGTTATTTGTCCTGCACATTATTAGTGAGGATCATTTTTGAGGTGACATTATTATTGGGGCTATTATTTGATGTGGGATTATTATTGTGGCTATTATTAAATAATATGGTACACAGTAAGGGCTAAATCCAGACTTAAGTAAGTGCTTGAAATTAGTTACTCCTGGGCTAAACCATGTTGATTGCAGGGTAGTCATATTTCATCTGTTGCAAACAGTATTAGAGTTGAGAGGTGAAGTTTCCTATCCCAAGTCTAAATAACAGTGTGATAGTAAAGCTGGTCAGTATCTGTGTGCAGTAATCAATTCAAAGATATAACCCTACATGCAAAGAATACAATTAACTTGACTCCCCCTGCAATCAACATGGTTTAGCCCAGGAGTAACTAAGTTCAAGCACTTACTTAAGTATGGATCCAGCCCTAAGTGTATGTTCATGTAGGAGGTCTTCACATAGAGTATTTGTATTCCATCTACTGGGATATGAGTTGAAATCTTGCTGTTAAAAATATATTTCTTTCTTTATTTTTTTCTAAGTAGCGGCAGTGTATTAGTTTTAGCTGGAAGGCAGATGACCAATATTAGACAGATCCTAATAGCTCACAGAGGACTGGATCCAGACTTAGGGCCAGATGTACTAAGCTGTGGGTTTGGAAAAGTGGAGATGTTGCCCATAGCAACCAATCAGATTCTAGCTGGCATTCTCTAGTATATAATACGAAAGTGAGAGCTAGAACCTGATTGGTTGCTATGGGCAACATATCCACTTTTCCAAACCCAAAGCTTAGTAAATCTGGCCCTTGGTGGATGTTATCTAACTTTTGCATTCTAGCATGTGCATGAGGGTGCAACGCTATCGGAATGCATCTGCACAATCAGATTTTTTTTCCCCTGACCGCAGGGCAGAAGTAGTGCAGGGGGGAGGCAATTCAATTATACAATGTAAGTGTCCAATATACACCACACTATCCAGAATTAATATGGGTCACCATTTTGAGGATGCATCAGAAATGTTAAGGTGGGGTCAGTCCAGTTCAGTTAATTTCATGTGAGTGGAATCATGCATTTTGTCCCCATGAAACATTGGATCTGGCAGTGAACTGGCATCGGAACCCCGCTGCACAGAGCTCTGCAGTGAGAACAGCCCAGTTATAATATTGCAAAGTATTCTACCACCCCCACTTGACCACATGTTAGTATCACCTGACTGCCAAAATATTCTGGGGAGAACACTGACCCTAATGAGAACTAATTAACATAGAACAAAAAGTCAATTTTTTATCACTCTTCTAGCAAATGAAACATGAGCAAGACATGAACAGGTAACATACTGTATATGTATATTAAATCTAGATCTATATTTACAAAACATTAGCTGCTTATTGCCTTTGATTTTGTGAAGCATTCCTTAACTTTTGATATGTTCTTATTCTTCATTTTCAGTCTCCTGGTGGTTTATGTAACATAATCTAAGATACAAGTTCAGCATTTCACATAAATAACACCACATGCATTACATCTCTAAAAACCATAATGATAAAGTTTCCTGCAGAGTTTCTAATGCTAAGAGTCTTGATGTGAGTAAAATATTTGCATCTTTACGTGTCTTTGAAGCAGCGCTACTGTTTGACCTGACTTCTGAACTGTTTTACGAGCTCCTGGAGTTAAGACTGGAGCGCAAGCGTTGCTGAAAGTAATAAATGTATTTGTTTTAGCTAATATTGCATTGCAATGTGATATGATTCATTTTTATGAATTAATATGAAATGTTTTAACAATTACTGTAATAATTAATGACTAAAAACTGAGACCGGATCCTAACCTCTGATCCACGCTAAGACCTTAACTCCACCCTGACTGCAAAACTGATATGCTACCCACTACCAACCTTAGAGGCGGGCAGAGGGGGTGCACTGCTCTGTCGAACCGAACCCCAGACCTACGAAACTAAATTCCATATGGATGGAAATGGAGTGCATACGCACATTGCCAGTTAGATAGCTGAATTGCGCAACTAGTATGCAGAATACAGCTGTCGGTATTAAATGTGGATCGGTTTCCGGATCAGTACTTGTTTACATATCACCTTCTTAATTATGCATACATACAGGGCCGGATTAAGGTCTGTAGGGGCCCCTGCTTCACATTGACATTCTGCTACAGCAAATATAATTAAGTAAATACACACATGCACACATAAAATGGTAGTCAAAGAGGGCACTTAATGTTACTTTAAAAAAAAAAAAATATATATATACATATATACACACACACATACACAGTGCATCTGGAAGTATTCACAGCGCTGCACTTTTACCACTTTTTGTTATGTTACAGCCTTATTCCAAAATGGAATAAATTAATTTTTTCCCCTTAAAATTCTACACACAATACCCCATAATGACAATATGAAAAAGTTTTTGGGAGATTTTTGTAAATTTATTAAAAATCAAAAAACCAAGAACTCACGTGTACATAAGTATTCACAGCCTTTGCTCAATACTTTGTTGCACCTTTGGCAGCAATTACAGCCTCAAGTATTTTCGAATATGATGCCACAAGCTTGGCACACCT
>WWET01002273.1:20209-41966 GCA_011038615.1 Limnodynastes dumerilii
AATACGCTGAGCGTACGGGCTTAGCACGCCCATACTGTACAATTTAAATGGCTATCCCCGCCTCCCTGTTGTAAAACGAGCGCCCAGCCGACCGTCGTACTGAACGCACGCCCCTCGAGCGAAAAATTCGCACACCATACGACCGCTATACGCTCATGTCGTCCAGCCGATCGGAAGCTGTCATACTGGGCATGCGCAGTGCGAATTTGCGTACGAAAATACGCAAAAAACGGGCGTACGCTCGCCCGTCGGACAGCAATTTCGTAGCTCTGGATCAGGCCCAATGTTTCAAAATTTATTAGGGATCTGGGGGGTATCCTTGAGGGCTGGCAACATTTGCCGCTTACCTACACTGGCAGAGCTAATATACTTAAGATGACGCTATTTCCCAAATTATTATACTTAATACAGTCCTTACCTATATTACTGTCAAAAGCTGATACAAATAAAATCAATGCTCTCTTCAGAACATTTATTTGGAAGGGCAAAAGCTCCAGGATTGGGTTGTGTAAACTCCAACAATCAAAGGAAAATGGGGGAATAAACTTTCCTAATATCACTTCCTACAATCAGGCTTGTATACTGCGGCATTTACGGGATTGGCTTAATAATTCTGAAGTATACACAGACTCTAAATTGGAGCAGGAATTTTTGGGGAACACTAGCCTAACGTCTTTTTTACACCTTCATACCCAGGAGATCCCTCAAACTGTTAAAGATAACCCTCTTCTTTACTCGGTGTACAGGGTGTGGCATCTCCTCAGACAGCAGCAAAACATAAACCCATACAAATCGTTACACCTACCTCTTATACAAAACCCGGAGTTTCAATCCGGGTCAGCGGATTACCCCTTCACGGCATGGAGACGGCACGGTATACACACTATTGCGGCATTGGTGAATAGACAAACGAAGAGAATACTTATCTTTGCCCAAGCGGTGGAAAAATTTGAGCATCTGAGGGAGTACCCTTTTGCTTATTTTCAGGTACAACATTACCTGAACCAAGTTACTAGAGTATTTTCAGATATTGATTGGCAGAACCCACTAGATGTTTTGTTATCACGTAGTCCCCCTCATCACAAAGCTATAACATTGCATTATAATCACCTTCGAGTGCTTTTGGATTACACAGACATGACCACGGGCCTGTCTCAGTGGCATACACAATTTCCCACTCTACCTATAGAAGAAATACTCAAAACACTGTCACGGTCCTGTAAACAACTTCCTGAGAGTCGGTACACTGAGTTGTTTTTAAATGTTTACCACAGGACGTATTACACGCCACAAAAATATCTTAGGATGGGTTCGCTTACAGCGCACAGGTGTCAGAGGTGTGGGGAAGTGGGGGCTGATATAGTTCATTGCTTATGGATCTGCCCGTTGGTCCGCTGCTTCTGGTTAAGAGTGTATCAGTATGCATTAAGTGACTTAGTGGCACCAATCTCCTTCACCCCCGAATGGGCCCTATTGGGAATCCAAGCCAAAAACATAAAATTTACAAAAGGTAATGGGAACGTTTTGTTAGCGGTCAGTGCAGCGGCCAAAAAAACCATCTTGCAAGTATGGAACAAGCCAGGTACTCCGTCCTTGAAACTATTTCAAGACAAAATCTTTCATCTCTTTAGAATGGATTGGTTGGAGTCCTCCTTGGCTCGAGAGGGTAAGGTGGAAAAATTCTTTAACGCGTGGCAGACGTACATTAACACTCTTCCGCGAGTTACCAGGGAGCATGTTCACAAGTGTTTTTCAAATACCATGTGGTACGAGTTAAGTGTGTATACAGGGGACATACCAGTTCAATTGTAACTTTTTAGATTTAAGATTAGGGGCTTGTGGAGCTTGTGAAACAATATGTACGTGTGATCTCTATGGCATTATAGTCCAATACTGCAGTAACTCATGTAAAATATTGGCTGTAACCAAAGAAATTAACAATGTCATATGTTGTACTGTTTTCTTGTTTTTTCTTGGCAAATTCAATAAAAAGAATGTTAAAAAAAAAAAAAAAAGAAGGTTGTGCTCAAAGAAATTAACAATGTCAAATGTTGTACTGTTTTCTTGTTTTTTCTTGGGAAATTCAATAAAAAGAATGTTAAAAAAAAAAAAAAAAGAAGGTTGTGCTCATGCGCACAACCTTTTAGACAGGGGAATTACGTAGGTGCTGTACATAATTCCCCTGTCGGCCGTAGCCCAGGATCTGGGCCAATGTAGCAAGTCTCAATAAGCAATTAAATAATAAGTAACTGTATCCCAATTTGAATAGCAGAGGCACTATAAAATTATGTTAGACAACTTTACAATATATTCGTATTGGATGCAACTTCCATAGACCATTTAGCACTCTAGATGATGTATCAAAAGAGTGTATGTGGATGATAAATCCTTCCCAAACTCTGTAATAGATGATTACTAATGCTTCATTCGGCTAGACAGTCCCGGTGCCTGGTGGTCACCAAAGTAACGTGCAACAAGCTCCAGCGCTTATGAGGTAGTGATTATTCCCGATTTAAGGCAAATGGTCTGGAATAACATATTGCTCCATATAACTGATGTGGAAATTATGTCAGACAATGCTGTGCATAGTTTTAGTTTGAAGAGAGGGATAGATAGTTCTTTGTATGTATGCCAAATGAGAAGCTGCAAAACTCTCCCAAATAGGGTTTTATCAAAGAGTATAATAGACACAGCTGAGAAAACTTATATGGCTCTCTTGAGATAATTAATTAACAAGCAAACAGATGGAATTAAAGAGCAACCGATCCGAATGGTTCATATGTTACATAAGCAATAGGATACATGTAATACATAAAGGAGATAGATTCACTCTTATAAAATGTATTATTCACTGCAATAAATTATGGGACTGCCCCTTTAACTGTTATCCGACGGATTTCCGAGGCTCGTAATATCTAGTCTTTAATGTGTATTGTGATAGTTTGTTTTACTTAGTACAAGTGTTTCCATATTACATATTGTTCTTTCCTTAAATATATAATCTACTAGGCCCTCTTTTATGTATATGTATTTTTATTAATCTTTTTTAAGCTGTTGTGTTTTAATTTTCCCTTTTTATTCATTACATGTATCCTATGCTGATGTAACACATTAACCATTCAGTTCGGTTGCTGTTTAACCAGTTTGTTAATTAATTATATCACAAAAGCCTTATAAGTCCTCTAAGCTGTGTCTACCATACTCTTTGATAAAACCCTATTTGGGAGAGTTTACAGCCTCTCATTTAGCACACTGTAAAAATAATTTTCTTCCTCTTGTATAATATGTGTATAATAACAATACACATAAAAATTTGCATGCAATGTGACCCAGTGGTAACACACGCAATGTAATTCAAAAGATGCGTACGTGGCAATAAGGAAAGTGAATACAGACGCAGGTTGTGTTCCAAAAATACAGTTTTACTTCAAGAAAACAAACACATGTTACAATAGCCAAAAATACATTAGATTCTCACCAGTGAATTCAGGAATCAGATCTGTCCACTCTCAAGGCTTCAATCCAGAACTTCTCTAGCTGTCTGTTTCTAAGAGCCAGCTTTTATTCACTTTAGAACAATGGAGCTATGACATAATAATAGCTCCTTGTTCATTGGTAGATCTCATATCCCTGGGATCCCATAGGTGGGATCCCATAGTCCAATGAATGGAAAGTAAACAAATCTGATCCCTTTACAGTAACAGGAATATTTTACACTTTTATAATTGCTCATTACAATTAACACTAAAATGCGTACCTTATCACAAGGATTCTAGCAAGTACAAACATTACATATTAAATATTGATATCACTTGATTGGTATAAAACCTTAAAATAAAGCAACTTACATAGGTGAAAAAGTTAATTAAACAAGTTTAAACAGATGTGAAAATTAGAGTTTACATTTACAATTAATCACACAATTTTAATATTCGCGGAAAGTATATTTAAAAATACAAATGCAAAAGGGCGCGAAAATATACTCGCTCGTGCGTTAGCATGAATGTGCGCGCTCCAGTGCGCTCTCACACATGCGATAGCATGAATAGGAGCGTTCACATTTTCGTGCTCTTTGCAACGTGGCATTCCCTTGTCATCCTTTACATGCAATACATTAATTTTCTCATCTTTACATATCTATACGCAAAGCGAATATATTGCGTTCGCATTTGCGAATATATCAACAAGGGAAGCGTGCCTTATTTTATGGTCTTACATTTATATTTTTATTTTGACAACACACACCAATAAATAACTATCCCTTTCTTAAGTCTAATTCACGGCATTGTCTGACATAATTTCCACATCAGTTATACAGAGCAATATGTTATTTTAGACCATTTGCCTGAAATCAGGAATCATCACTACCTCATAAGCGCTGGAGCTTGTTGCTAGTGCTAGTTAGGTGACCACCTGGCACCAGGACTGTCTAGCCATGGGTAACATGAGTAGCCATCCATTACAGCCTTTTGGGAAAGATTTATCATCTACACACACTCTTTTCATACATAGTATAGAGTGCTATATGGTCTATTGCAGTTGCATCCAATATGAATATATTGTGGGGTTGTCTAACATAATTTTATTAACTATTTGTGCCTCTGCTATTCCAATTGGAAAATAGTTACTTTTTTATTTGATCATTGAGACTTGCAACATTGGGCCGAATCCTGACCTACCGGCGCAGTACGGCCGGCATCGGAGCAAGGAGTGCATGTTCCATGCACTCCCAGCTGTCAGGAGTAAATCTAGACACTTACGTGTCCAGATTCCTACCCTAACCTTTACGATTAGCTATGCGGCCTTAAGGCCGCATAGCTGATCATAACGGGGCTTCCCCCACCCCGTCCCCTAATTTGGAAAAGGGGGAAGCCCCCTTTCGTAACAGCCGCCGGCCGTAACTTTAGTTACGGACGCTGGCCTTTATGGCATTGTATGCGCACAACCTTCCAAATTTGGGTTTTATGGGCAGGATGCACGTAATACCCCTGTCTGCCGTTCTTTAGGATCCGGCCCATTGTCTCCAACACTTAACATCACAATACCAAGTGTCATAAACAGACCATGCCAGACCAGAGGCATGAAGAAAAAGAAAGCAGAGGCATGAAGCCTAACCACAAGCCCTGATGTTCACCAGAGTTCACCCTGATGGTGGGGATGGTTTTGGCTGCAGGCAAGTGGCAGGTCGAGGCCTTCTGGTCAAGCACACAGACACCAAAATGGTGGACAGGATCCAAGGGTTGCTGGAAGTAGCACAAGAGTGGCTACAAAGACTGGATGGAAGTTGCAGACACCTGAGACACAGCCAGGAACCAGACAGAATGGAATACAGAAACCGAGAACACTAACAGAAACCGAGGACCGGAACCAAGGACTGGAGACAGGACCTAGAACAAGGGAGTCAGAACATAAGAGAGGACTGGAGGATGCCAAATCAGCAGGCTAGTTTACTTGTTGCTCGGACAGTGAGGGGATGTCAGAGGGAGGTTTAAACAGAGCAACTGAGGAGTGATCTCCAGCAAGGAAATGAGCCACACTTGTGAACTAATGCCTGCAGCAAAGAGTTAAAACCAAACTGTAAGAAGGTCATGTGATCAGCAAAGGTAAACAAAAAACATAAAGTACAGAAAAAAGTACTGTGATAATGACACCAAGTTATCGTCTGCTACAGTGGATAACTGTGATATTAAGGTTCAAATTTTCTTTCAGGAAGCTGGAAGTTGTGCCATGTGGCCTTAATGCCTGATTTCTGCAGAATTTATGGTCTTTAGTGCAATATGTTCTTTTGATTTTTGAAGCGACTTCACTTGGACTTACTACAATATCCCACATTGCAGTTACCGATTCAGTATTTTATCAATAATATCTATCTATTAAGAGCATTATTTCTCTACAACAGAGAGGTTGTCGGAACATCCTAGTCACTTGGTTATGTGTCCACTATTTGTGGAATTATGTTGTCTGAATGAGTATACATTAACAGCTGTTTTTCAACTTCTATCTTTATTGAGAATTGTTTGTACTATATGTATATTTCTTTTAATATTAAAATTACTGACTAATCTGTGCTTTATTTTTTTCTTTTGGTTTTTGCTTTTTCTGGAGAATAACTACCGTATTTTTCGGACCATAAGACGCACCTGACCATAAGACGCACCTAGTTTTTAGGAGGAAAAAAACAGAAAAAAAATATTTTGAACCAAATAGCACCCAGCATCACCCATCTGTCCAGCACCCAGCATCACCCATCTGTCCAGCACCACCCATCTGTCCAGCACACAGCATCACCTTTCATGTCCTGCACCCAGCATCACCCATCTGTCCAGCACCCAGAATCACCCATCAGCCCCCATCAGCTATACTAAATACTACCACTTACGTGCAGTGTCCCGTTCTGCCGCCTGCTGCTTCTCCTCCGCGGTCTTCCCTGACGCGGATGTGACCTCAGGTCACTCCAGCGTCAGGGGGAGGAGCTGCTGCACTGCTCTGCCTGTCACACAGTACAGGCAGAGCAGAGAGAACAGTAATGGATGCCGCTATGAAGCGGTGTCCATTACCATTGTTTCTGCTCTGCCTGCCCTGTGTGACAGGCAGAGCAGAAATAGCGGTAATGGACGCTGCTATGAAGCAGTGTAAGGCGCTCTCATCAGAGTGATGAGAGCACCTTACATTGCTGTCACAGCAGCGTTCATTACGCTGCTGACAGCCAGGGAGCGGGGGGGTGAGTGCCTGGATGCACCACATCCCCCCCGCGGAGCGGGTCCCGACGGACCTGCTCATACCCCAAGGTGAGTATTCGGACCATAAGACGCACACACACTTTTTCCCCCACTTTTTGGGGGGGGAAAAGTGTGTCTTATGGTCCGAAAAATACGGTATCTTCTAAGTGCCGCTTTTATGCATGTATTTTATTCTAATTGCACTGCATTCATAAGGTTAATGTTTTATTTTTTGACACCTCATAACCTACCTAATTCTTTACTATTCTTTGCTTCTACTCCTACTGTTGTTGCAATATTTGAATAACAGTAAAGACTCCTTTGTTGTAGAACTATGTTTTTAGACAGTTTTATTAATTTATTTATTGTTTAGTTTGTTATGTATTAATAATGAAAATTCTGGGTTTTAAGGGTATCAGAGTATAGCACTCATTCTTTTTTCTTCACAGAAATCTGCTACAAATAATAAAACACATTTTTGTGTGAAAAAGCTCTGTCACTATTTCCTCTTTAAAATGTTTTCACCACTGTTTTCTATATTACCCTTCTTTTTTCCTCTGTCCCCTCTAATATACCCCTTTCTACCACTGTACCCTCTATAACACCCCTCTCTGCCACTGCCACTGCCCCATATATAATACTCCTCTCCAACACTGTCCCCTTTATTTAATCCTCTCTATGTCTGCCCCCTCTATTATACTCCTCTCTGCCACTGTCCTCTCTCTTTTATAACATTCTATTAGTGTCCCCTATAATATACACCCTGAAAACACAGGATTTTTAAAGGGGGGTTCCAAATGCTTGTGATACATTAAAGATATATTAGGGCTCTGGAGATGGCGCACTATATAAGTAAATATTGTATATATTACGGTATAGAGTACATAGTGTGCCAACTCCGGATCCCTAATATGCCTCACATATATTATAGTATATGCTATTCCCTTACCTTTAATATACCCAATATGTACTTTACATGTGCTATCCCAGACCCCTAATATACCCAATATGCACTTTATATAATCCCATCCCAAGACCCCTAATCTAGGGGTCTGATGAAAACTCACTGTATAAAGAACATATTGCGTATATTAGGGGTCTTTGGTGGCAAATACTATAATATGTGGTATAATACGGGTCTGGGTATGATACTATATACTGTATATAGTGTGTCATTCCCAAATCCTATCATACCCCTCATACATAATAGCATTGCATCACAGACTCCTAATATACTTCTATAGTGTGCCAGCTCCAGATCTATATTATAACCCACATGCAATACATGGCTGGACAGCTGAGCGATTGTAGACTCATTCATACTCATTCATACACATAGCCATTTTTACTCTACAACCTGGCTCTGATGGCCAGAACTCCCCACCCACACCCCTTCTACCCCTTTGAGATGCATAATGCATTTGTGTTCTATTTTTTTTTTCTTCCTGTGTTTCTTATTGTATTATTTTTATTTTCTTTCCTTTCTTAGTTTTTTTTATTCTGGACTATTTGAAACCCCCCTACAGACACCACTGCACCGCCACAGTTCTCTCAAGTACTATCCTCTCATTTAATCTCTTTCTGAGCTTCTTCCCACTTCTGCTGTTGCTGCGCTTGGAGCTTCGAATGTAGCTTTGGCAAAGTTCCAGTGCTGGATTTATTGCATCCTAACATCTATATGGGCAAGGGAAGGCCACTCCGCTCGCTTATATGGAGTTACGAGCTCACAACCCTACCTTAAGATTTATGCACTGTCCTAACATATGGTAAGGATCCAAAGGATCCTTAAGATGGTTAGGATTGTACATAAGCCCTTACTGTATAATATAAATCCCTTCCTCCCTTCCACTATTCAAAATCACAGTAAGCAACCTGACCTTCTTGCCCTGCTGACAGGAAACCTTAAGAGCGTGCTCGCATGCTCCTGAAATGTAGATGTTTTACGCTCACAGAGCGGAAAATGTCTACATTTCCTAAGTTTGGATCTGGTCCCCAATCTTCTTTTCTGTTTATGATTCCTTTCCTCCCCCATAGTGTTGGCTGCTTTATTACTGTGGCCACTGACACTAAGGGGAGAATCATCCAACAATAGCAGTGAGGTGACCCACGGCGAATTTGGCAATATAGCTATGATTTGTAGAGACAGGGAGGTCCACATGTTTACATTTAAGACATCTGAGTGTTTGTTATGAACTTTAATTCTGGTGGTGAATTATTCATCAGCCTTATCTTATCTGGGTGTGGGTCCCCGCACCAAAAATCTGATTTGCGAAAAATCAGATTTCTCCCAGCCAGTGAACTAACTGGGATTTCCATTGTTATGCTTCGATGAGGCATAGCAATCGATCCACGGAACACAGAAAGCTCTGTACTCCGAAATGGTAAGTAAAAATAGTCCCCATTCCTTTCCCTAATTCTAACCTTAACCCTCCCCTCTCACTACCCTAACCCTCCCTCTCCTGCAGCCTGATCCTAACCCTCCATCTACCGCAGACTGACCCTAACCCTCCCTTCTCTGCAGCCTGACCCTAACCCTCCCTCCCCTGCAGCCTGGCCCTAACCCTCCCTTCCCTACAGCCTGACCCTAACTCTCCCTCCCCTGCAGCCTGACCCTAACCTTCCCTCCCCTGCAGCCTGAACCTAACCCTAATCCACACAGATAGTTTACTCACCTGTTCCTGGTCCGGCAAGCATCAGCGGATAGATATCGCAGACGGCGGAAGGACAACGGTAATTGCGAAAGTGAATGGGTGAAGTATGCACGAACGGCACAAAAAAAAAGTCGAAAGCGGTAAGTATTTGAAAATGGGACATCCAAAAAGTTACTTTCGGATGTCCCATTTTCGGCAATCGGAGTTTTGTTCTGGAGAGTGTAACCGATCTTATCTTGTCACTGTTTTCACTGTTATCATTTCTTACCAGACCCCTTAAGAATCCTTTAGCAGTTGCTCTTCTAATAAGCCTTCAACACAATCCTGAGATGCATTTTATATATTTGTATCTTAATAATCTTCTCTCAGCCTATTAGATCTATCTAATTAAAATTACTTTAAGACACCTGCTGTACTCTCTAAAAGAAGAGAACAAAAGAAAACACTCTCATACTATATATATTTTTTGGGTAAGTTTATATTATTGTCTCTGTGATTAAACTGTGATCATTGTAATTTAATTATATAATTATAATAATAATTGAAATACATAATATTAATAATGATAATAATATTACCACCTGTGGTATATTGTGGTACAATGTTGTCTGGTTAGGTTTATTTGCTTTCACTACCTCCTTCCTACTAACTTCTCCTTACAGTATAAATGACGTATAAATGCTTTAACCAAATCATATGGGGAATATAACCTAAAGACTTATTTTTTGTTATTTCATTTTGTCTTGATTTTTATAAAGACATTTCCTGAAATAATATTAATAGTTTATGTTCACAAAGCTCTTGAGACTTGTCACAGCCTATATATTATTGCTTATATTATATCTGTTCTGTGAAGTATTTAGTAAAACAGACAGTATGTACTGCCATATTATTAAACATTATGAAGAGAAATTTCAAGGGGCATTATATAAATCAATATGCTTGTTTAGTAATAGTCACTTGGCTGGCAAATTTTGCTCACTAGGTGCGAATGCAGTACATCAGTGTTGTCTTTCTTCTGACAGCCAAAAAAAACCAGTCATATCATTATGGTGGAATTGACTCAGAGATAAATAGTGATTGGTCCTTGCTCATTTAAGTACTTGTCAGTGAGATGCTGTTTGGCATGGATTGTACTATGTTTTGCCTTTTTCGTTACGATTCTCCGGTTCTGAATTTTCATTGACTGAATTATGAGTTCATGGTCCTGTATTCTGTCTGGTACCTCTGTATTTCTTAACTGGATCTTCCCTTTCCCCGTGGCACTCTTATTCCATTTTTACTGACCTACTCCTGCTTCTAATCCTTATTAGAGTATTTCTGTGCTCCTGTTTACAGCGCCAGTAAATTGACTTATATTTTGATTCCTTAAATCAGGGCTCTAGTGTACATCAAACCTATGATTACATTTTGCACCTGGGTGAGCTGTGAAAACATTATAACTGGCCAATAGGGATACTATCCCATGGAGCCTGCTAATCCAAGTCCTACAGAGGTGCTGTCCACCAAATTCAGGCCATTATGCAGGTAGTGCATAAGCTCTAGGAAAGTCTTACAGCACAGGACATGACTAGCAGAGCTGTACAGGTATCCTACAATGGCAATGGATCATTTTTCAAGGGACTGCAAGGTCTTACAGATATTTAAAGATAGCTGTAAGCTCTATTTTTAATTCAGACAAATATCTTAAGGAACTGAACAACACTGCATAGTAATTATGATTTTTCTGCAGGGTTATCCTCAGTGCTGGGCTTTCAGAACCAGCACTGACCAGCACTGTACCAGTAATCGTTTTGGTAGATGCTTTCTTTGAGGCTTTGAACTATTGGAGGAAGATCCAGACAGGATGACCTCTTCATAAGCATGTATGTACACTTCAAAAATGTTATTGCTCCCTGGAAGAGTAAAGTGTAGAGTTTAGACAATGGGCAACACAGTTTATGAAATTATATAGCATTATAAAAGCCAATTTTTATTTCTTTTTTTTTTCTCCCGATAGTCTCGCAGGGTGCCTTCACTCGGGTTCTGAACATAAATCTGATATAGTTGTGCCGCCGCATTTTGTAAACCCTCTTGTTTCTTTCTGGCTTCCCGATTCTGACTCGCCACATAGACAATCACGTGACCTCTCATAACTGCCTTAGAGGTAGCCCAAAACAGAGTGGGATTGTTTATATGCTCCAGGTTGTCATCTACGTAGTTATGCCAGTGAGCTCGTAGATAATGAATAAAATTTGTGGACCTATACAAGTGGCTCGGAAATCTCCAAAAGTGGGCCCAGGCCCCAGTACAATGCACATGGAGGGCTAGAGTCACCATCGCGTGGTCTGAGATGACCATATCCTAGATTGAGGACCGTGCCACCTCCGACATTAGATTGTCCGCAACTAGGATGTAGTCAATCCTAGAATGGAAGCCATGGACCCCCGAAGTGAATGTAAAAGAACGCTCTATGGGGTTTAGCAGATGCCAGGGGTCCACCAGGCCCAGTGCAGCCTTGAGACAAAAAAAAGGGGCCAATTCAGCTCTCTGCATTCAATCCGGTATCAGAGATTTATCCAAGCTCGGGTCAGCCACAGAGTTGAAATCTCCTCCTATTATTAAATTTGGATTATCTCTTTGCAGTAACAAGTTGGCCACAGTCTGGAAGAAGTCCCTTTGAGCCGAGTTGGGGCCATATAAATTTACTACCGTGTAGACAGTATCATGGATCTTAAGATCCAGCACCAAGTATCTGCCCTCCGGGTCTACTACTGATTTAAAAATTGTGTATGGGACCGATTTGGCCAAGACAACGGCCACCCCGTGTGCTTTAGAGTGATAATTTGCGGCAACACAGTCCCCAATCCAATCTGCCCTAAGTGAGGCTACCTCCCCTTGCTTCCAATGGGTCTCCTGCAGAAGGGCGATATCAACTTTAGATCTAGACAGATGTAGGGCTACTTTTTTCTTTTTAACAGGGGTATTGAGCCCACCCACATTCCAGGAGGCAGTTCGCAACATGGGGGGGCGGGACATTTCTCCCAACCCAGGTCGTGTAGACTGCATGGCCGACTCACCCATCCCAGAGACACCTGAAGATCCAACACTGCCGCATTTGCAATCCAAGAGACTCAAAGTTCAGATAGCTGCATGAAGAGAGAATGATGACCCTGGGAGGTCAAGATGTCAAACAGACAAAAAAGAGACATATTAATACAGACATTATAGTACCCAATGTGCTTTACCACTTTTTCATAAATTTTTCCAACCAAACAAACAGTAACACGATTGCCGGTATAACATCCAGCAATCTGTGAATCAAATAACAACTTTAACATTACTAAACAGTGTCAAGAAAAAAGTCTCCGACATATGGGGGACTAATCTGAATACCGGACACAATCACACTTATTATAGTCAACTAGCAAGACCATAGGGTTAAAGTGAATTACCATGTCATAGCCTAGCAGGGGAACCAAGTGAGCCCACAGGTGATACAGGGGGGGTAATTGAGGTTTGGAAATGACGCCTAGCAGCTCTGGGGTCATCAAAGAATAAAGTGTGGCCATTATCAATAACCAGCAGTTTGGCGGGATACAAAAGGGCAAAGCGTTTCCCATTCTCCATTAAGAATTTACAAATCGGGGAGAATTCCCTGCGTCTTTGTGACAGCGCTACAGAATAGTCCTGGAATATTAAAATCTTGTTGCCATCGACAATCAAATTTTCCTGGCACCTGTAGACGACAAGGATTGCCTCCTTCATCCGAAAATCCAAAAACCTAGCGATAACTGGGCGGGGGCGTGTACCAGGTTCTTCCCTTTCCCTTCCCAACCTATGGGCTCTCTCAATATTCGCTAGGTGTGATGAACTAGCGATCCCCAGGGTATTTATTAGGGTAGATTGAAGGAAGGTATACAGTTCCTGTCCCTTAATATGCTCCGGTATGCCAATGAAGCGGAGGTTATTCCTCCTACTCCTGTTACTCCTGTTTTCCAAGTCCTCCAGCTTATCCTGTAGGACCTGGATCAGGGAGGAATGATTGTCTGTTGAATTTTGCAATGCCAATACGGTATCATCAATGTTACTTACACGTTGTTCAACAAAATCAATACGTGAAGTGTTGTCAGAAATCTTGGCGATTGCATTATTCACAGACACTTGGAATGCCTCAAAGCGTTGATTGAATACGGGTAGGAGTAGTTGTGAAAGCTCTTTGGCCATTTCCACCATGGATGGCGGTGTCGCCAAAGCCCCTGGGGCCCCCTTATCCGCAGAAGCATCATCCGCCGGGTAGGATGGTGATTGAGACGGCGAGGGAGGGGACTGAGGAGCAGTAACCTCCTTCGAGTTCAAGGTTTTGCTTTTCCCCATTGTATTGGGATCAGTAGGTATGGTAGTTTTAGCAACACCCAATCTGTTGTAATATTTATGCATAACAATTTGCGTACTATGTGTAATGGAGCAGGGACGTCTCCTAGGTTAGAAGGAGTGTAAATGACCAAAAGTGTGATTGTGAAAAGAATCTAATAAGCTGTGATCCCCACCGGAGGATGGGCAGATAACTATAACATACTATATGAACCGTAAGAACAGGGCCGAAAAACTATTTTTGGTAATATCAGCTAGAAAATCAGTAATCCAGACCAACCACCTAACTCCACTAAGATTCAGCTATGTCGTATGAAGGAGCACACCTAGCTAGGCCCTGAAATTAGCAAGTTAAGACACAGGAACACTTAATTTAGGATAGTCTTACAGCCTTCAACAAGTATGACAACATGTACAATACAGAACATCACAATGTTAATACTCAACGTTCAGGGTAGGTGGGGGCAGGACGCTGCCACTGATGCGGTAGCCCCTGAAATAGATGAGCACCCCATCAGGCAAAGGTATGAGGGCCATGGGCACAGTCCTGGGGCCAGATGTTAGGGATCTGTGGAGGGGTTAACAAAGAGTGCATTGGGATTAAGCAACAAAGGCACCACGACTAGGTTTCAGACCTGGCTTCATATGCTGAGAGGTCGATGAAGGCCTGAGACTGAGGCGCTTTAGATGAGCCGCAGGACCAGGTTTAGATGAGGCCCTTGCAAGAAAGTGTCTCCAACTAACTGCCAAGGCCCATACAAATGAGGTATCTTGTATTGGCCCCAATGCATCAGGTGTATGAGGAAGCAAAGGGCTCCGTGACTGGGTGGGCCCCGTGAATGCCGCCAATCTCCTTTCCTGCCACCGGATGGTCAAGGGCATCTACCGGACACTCCACTTCTCAGCCCGAACAGCTGGCAAGTGAGTTCCAACGGGCGGAACCGCACCTCACGGCTCCGTGGTGGTCTGGGGGGATGGCCTCCGCCTGTCTCCCACAGTAGAGCTCGTCCTGCCATCGCTCTGCCAACTGCCACACCCCCACTGTAGGCCCAGGTGTCCTGCTCGCCGCTGATTGCTACAGGCTTCGCCGCGGCCAAGTTCGGGGCTAGTCTGTCGTTTCGCCGTCAGTAGGTCACTGGCAGTTCGGTTGTCGCCTTCGAATCTCCGATGGTGCAGCTGTAGTTTGAGGTCTGCAGGGGAGGGAGTCAATCGTCTGTCCCTTGTCGGCGTCTCACTGGCTGGCAAGATGGCCGTTTTTCGCGCCTTGCATTTGTCCGCTCACCTCGTTGGAGCAACGGCCGGTGAGGATAGATGGCCCCAGCTCCTTTGCAGACACAGAGCTTGTCCTCCGGTCCCAGGCTGTGTCCGAGCAGGGGCAGTAAGGGGCTTCACCCCTCGTGGTGTGCAGGCCTCCAAGTTTCGAGGCGGACTCCGGGGTCTGTGTTTGTCTCCCCGCAGTAAGTTATGGCCCAAAAGTTGCCGTCCGGCATTCCCCACAGATAGACGTGGTTTTGTTGGCTAGGCGGTGGGGCAGATTCGGTCGGGAACCAGCTATGTAGCAGCTACCGCCGGGAGCCTGATTAAGATGCGGCCATCTCTGTGCGCCGCCCGCCGGAAGTCTCTAAAAGCTAATTTTTACTTGTGCCTATCTAGTGTAAGCAAATCAAAGATGCCCTGGAATATCCTCTCTCGCTAGGCCTTTGTCTGTCTCTTCTCCACTATCCATTGTAGATCCGATGGAACCTATAGCTGTATTCATTTTGTCTCGCACCACAGGAGATAGTCCAGAATTGCACTTTGGTTGTACTGCAGTAATTGTGGTTACTTCTGACCTAATTGCCTCTAAGAAGACTATTGTCACAGCTACAGGGTTTTTGGGACCTGTCACGGGTTCCAAGGGTAGTAACAGACAAGCAGGTTTGAAAAGGAAGCTTGCTGGTTTAATATATGGTTGGCACATGTAGGTATAACACTCACTGAACAGATGCAAGAAAACAAGGACAGTCTTAATGGTTATCAAACTGTATACTTGACAGGGCCGGATTATGTCAGACTGGAACAGGCAAAGCAATACAAAGTCCAATGAGTCTTGGCAGGACTGGAAAAGGCAAGGCAAACAGTTCAGAATAGCTTGGCTTACCAGGCCCGCTGGTGTATTGCTGTCCTGTAGAAGGTTGCAAAAGCTGGAGCTGGATTGTAGGTCAGGTGTACCGGAGCCGGATTGCAGGTCAGCTGGACTGCAGCTGGATTACAGGTCAGCTGTACTGGAGCCGGATTGCAGGTTAGCTGGACTGGAGCTGGATTGCAGGTTAAGCTGGAACCGGATTGCAGGATCAAGCTGGGACCGGATGCAGGATCAAGCTGGACTAGATTACAGGAACAAGCTGGACCGGATTGCAGGATAACCTTGGAACTGGATTGCAGGGCAAGCTGGAACCGGATTACAGGGTCAAGCTGAGACTGGATTGCAGGATCAGCATCAGGAGTCAGGAACCAGACCAGGATCAGGAGTCAGGAACAAGACCAGGATCAGGAACAAGACCAGGACCAAGGTCAGGATAGCCAGGCACCTAGAGTGAACAAGTTGTTCTGGCACTGAGGGATCAGTGCACAGGGTTTAAATAGCCTGCCCAGTGCACAGATTGGCTGGAGGGATCATGTGTGCTGCAGAGGAGTATCTGAGTGGCTGCTGGGAATCACATGACAAGAAGCAAAATGGCGACCCCCATGCACCCATGAGGATAATGGTGCAGATGCCTAATCCCAGACAATATACTGCACACATGCTGCAATGGAGACTGTGCAGGAGGCTGCCACTATTGGGAGTGGCACCTCTGGAGGACTGGAGAGCAGGATGACGTGGGAGAGCCGCTGACAGACGGCTTGTGGTCAGGTAAGTGTGGCGCTTGCCGCTGCAGACCATGACAACTATGTATGCCTAGATGATTTGGGAGGGGTCCATCTAGGCTCTCAGATGTTCTCTTCTAGTAATGCATTATTAGTTCTGTCTAGCAGCTTCTATCAAGGAGTAGCCAGCAATTTCCATTCAACAACTTGTACCCAACTTGTACACTCTGATACGTTACATTTCCCCTATGATATCACTATCCATTAGGGTATTTCATTCTGAACAAATTTGTTTTTTAATTAATTGCCTGACAGTTCCTGCAGTGTTTGGTCATCCATGTCCCAGACAACATGGCCCCGCTATTGATTGGACCAAGGGGGAGATATTAAGTTGGAAAATAAAGTGTTCTTCATCATGTATGTCCATGTCCCTTTATTTGGGTCAGTCCCTGACTGTGGTACTTTACATTCATAATGGAGAATTCCTAGGCTTATTCCTGCTCCTTTTTCCACATTGTAGTATTTCTTTGCTCCTATTCCTAGCTGGTGGGATTCCCCGCCACAAATGCTGTTTTGAGCTGATTTTCATCTGTCTCTATTTCAAAAAGGCTGCCTTTTGCTAATTTTTTTTAGAATAGGTAAGTATGCTGAACGACATACTTACCCATTCATTTTTAGAAGCCAACCACTGGTACATGCCACAGACCTCACCGGAGAGGTGAGTGAACACTACACACAAGACAGGAACTTGCAATTAACATCACCAGTCATCATTATGAAACCTAATTGGTACTGGAAACCATCATTTATACTCTTGACCATGAGTTATCTTCACTACTGTTGATTCTCATGCGTGAATCGCATTGGGAATCTGTCCTGTAACGGGGATCTCTTGTTCCTACCACATCTAAAGGTGAAGTCAAGTACTGTAATAGTGAACTTTCATGTGTTATTCCGACTGCGGCTAATACAGAGTACATGCTGTCTGCAGCCCTATGTTATTGGATACACCGTGGTCAATATATCCTTATCCCGAACATTGTATGAAACACGGGTACAGTTTTGGAGACTAGGGGCCTCATTTACTAAGGCCGGTGTTTGCTGTACTTTACCAGCGATTTACAAGTCTCCGTATTTACTAAAGCAAAATCTCCACAAACTCTCCGTAGATGAGTGGAGACTTAAAACGCCAGTGTTTAAATCTCTCTGGCGATTTTTAGCATGAGGAGCATACAAATCTCTGGATTTACTAAGGGGAGACTTTCAAAATCGCCGTTATTTGGCCTGAAAGTCTCCCAAATCTCAGGGGGGTGAGTGGAGAGTTTGTTACAATCACTACTTTGTAAGACACTTGAATCTGAAGTAAGCTACTGAAACCTCATTGGGCTGGATCCAGACCTAAGTGCATGAAATTAGTTACACCTGGGCTAAACCATGTTGATTTCAGGGGAGTCATATTTCATCTGCTGCAAACAGTTTTAGAGTAGAGAGGTGATGTTTCCTATCCCAAGTCTTAATAACAGTGTGCTAGTAAAGTGGGTCAGTATCTGTGTGCAGTAAGCAATTTAAAGATATATCCCTGCATGCAAAGTATACCATTAACTTGACTCCCCCTGAATTCAACATGGTTTAGCCCAGGTGTAACTAAGTTAATGCACTTAACAAGGTCTGGATCCAGCCCATTGTTGTTAACATAATGCTCATAATAAAACCAATAAATAATTGTAAACATTTGTTGTAAATACTGTCAGTATTTATTAATCAATAACAAAGAAAAAACATCCATAAGCAATGGCTATATTGCATTTCTGATATCAAATGTTTCAAATTATAAACAATATGAACATATATCATGAAATGAGATTTTATAAACAAAAATAAACACGTTATTTAGATTTTCTTAAAGATTTCCTAACCAACCCACCCCTTATACGTGCACCTCTACGTACATGAACTTTATTGTATGCCATTCACACTCTGCTAATATACCCCTCCTATATTATAGTATGTGTAATTACTAGACTCATATACCCCACACATATTTTTTATAAATAAAAATAAAACAGTGTAAAAATGAAAGTGAAATATTTCTATATAATTAAATTGAATATAAATATACTATATATGTCCTGATAACACTGTGTTGTGTATCTCCATCAATGGAAGCTAGAATACAAAAATAATTAATTAAGAAATACTGTGTTGTGTATCTCCATAAATGGAAGCTAGAATACAAACATAAATTATTAAGAATAATTCTAAAAAGCTATCAGACAAATAAGAGGACTCAATATTAATAAGGCTCAATAAACTACTGTAATAAGGTTTTATATATATGCCCACAGTAAGGTTTAATGTGCCCAAATGATCATTATTTTGTTATGGGGGGGGGAGAGTATTAAGATTTAAACTCTAATATGGGGAGTATTAACAGGGCCACTGTCCACCAAAAAAACGTTCCATATATCCCAAGAACTTCACCTTTGTTTTTCTCCAACCCCCACCCTTGTCCCCTGTCATTATCTAAACCAAACCCCAGAGCTCTTTCTCTCTCTAACCCCCACTGCAGCCCCCTGTTTCTTTTTCTGCAGCCCCTACATCAGGTCCCTGTTTTTCCTCTGCAGCCCTCACTCCATACCCTTGTTTCTCTCTCTCTCTCTGGTCCCCACTCCATGCCCCTGTTTCTCTCTCTCTCTGATCCCCACTCCATGCCTGTTCCAGTTCCAATTTTCCTCATTTCTCTATAATCTTTTCTCTTACCTGCTCTTCTGCTCCTGTAACTCTGGGTCCCGCTGCAGATTTCAGAGCATTTCCTCCACAAAATTGCGAGTCCGTTGGGGGCGGAGCTTATAAAGAGGGAAAGGGCTTATATGCCGAGACGTGGCCAGCACTGGGCTGTACAGGCTCTCTTTGAAATTGCTAAGTGATACTGCCCTGTCAGTCCTTCTATTCAGTGTGCAATGCCCCCTATGGTTACCGGCTACTTGTCTGGAGAAGCTGTGGTGCCTGTGGGGGATGTGATCAGCTGGTCAGTTTTATTAGATAAATCAATAAAGTCTGTGTACAGTTTGTTGATTTTAATCAATGTGGAGACAAATTATATTGTTTTAACTAATAAAACTGACCAGCTGATCGCATCCCCCACAGCTGCTCCGGACAAGTAGCCAGTAAACATAGAGGACAGCACACACTGAATAGAAGGACCGACGGGGCGGTATCACTGTCAATCCGACAAGAGCTAAAGTGAAAGCTGGTGAAGATAAACCTTGAGGGATCATACACAGCAGTGTGTCGGGATCACCGAAGCTAAGCAAGCAGCACCCAGCAGCCACAGATGGGGAAGTGTACACTTGTGAGTACATTGCAGTTACTATCTATATTTAAATTTAGTGACATTCTGCAGCACTTGCTATTTTTAGATTTAACTTAATCACATGGGGCCAGATCCAGAACAATGCTTGTGAGCGAATTTACGCGTGGCGAAGATGTAAAATTGCCTTTTGGTAAGTACTGCGCACGCGCACCATAGAAAATACGCACAGTAACATAGCGTAATTGTGAACGTATGGGCCATTCATGTATGTGTCACGTAAATACTTACATGTGGGCATGCCAATTTTACGTGAGTCCAAAATACAGCTGAAATACGTTAAGTAGACAAGGGTTTGTATTTAAAGTGTACAGTATGGGTGTGCTTAGCTGTGTAAATTCGTGTTGCCCATACGTACGTGTGCGTATCACTGTGGTTACGTTGGCAAAAGTTAAGGTAGGGTTTGGAAAGCGTATCTTGACATTCAAGGGGTGTTTCTAGGGGAGTGTATAAAAGGTACGCACACGAAAATACGCTACGCGAATAAACGTACGGCAAACGTAGTTCTGGATCTACCCCATAGGCACTAAAATCGGCTCCATCTCCGGCGATTTAAAGCGCCCGTAAACAACACCTGCGCTTTAAATCGCCATTAAACAATCGTCAGACATCGCCTGTGTTGAATAATCGCCAGCCAAAAGTGCCTAATACAACGCTTGAATTCTCAAACACAGGCGATGTCTGGCGATTTGCAGAGGTGATTTAAAGCGCCCCTTAGTAAATGAGGCCCTAGGTTTCTACATCGGTCTAGCATCCTATGACAACACTAAACTTTAAATATACTGATGAAAGACCTCAACTATATATATCTCTACAAGAGACTGATTACTGTTTTTAGTTAATAAAGAATTGTTTTATTCATCACTTCAAGTGTATGATCCTTTGGAAGTGTGGGAAGCTACAAATCTTTTAATCCTAGTCTTTACATCAGATGCGCATTCAGAGCAGCCTCCCTGCAGGACCGACAGGCTATCGGCACCCCAGAAGCAAGTTCAGGATTCTCACGAACAGCGCAAGTAAGCACTACCACATTTAGAGCCTTAGGGTTAGGCTTTGGGGATGGGAGCCCGAGGGTTAGGCTACAGGAAAGGGAGTCTGGGTCAGGCTGTGGGGAATGGATTCTTAGAGTCAGGCTGCGGGGAATGAAGGTTAAGGTAATGGAGAAGGAGGGTTATCGTAAGGATTTGGGTAAGTGTTTATACTCACCTTTCAGGACAGCGGTTTAGCGGGGGTCGATTGCTTTTCCTCTTCAAAGCAAAACCAATAGATTTTCCAACCAGATTGGAAATGGCTGGGAGACTACAAACCTTTCAAAAAGGGACATTATCAACAGCAACCCACACCCTTCCTAGCACCTTTACCTTCACTTCTACATTGATTCCCTGGTGCACTGGAATATGTAAGTAGGTTAGTTCTCTCTAATCTTGCTAACTTTATGGTTCTCTTGTTTACTGTGGTTTCTGATCTTTTGACTTCTGGTTTTTAATGTTGTGTACTTATACTCAGTTGCTGGTGGACAGTCCATAGTACGCTATTTTCCTGGTGGGAGCTTTGTGTGAGTTTGTCTTGCATGCTTCTATATGTTGGCCTCTTAGACGTCTACAGCTTAGTCCATCTCCACCATCAGGGGCTCCAGTTAACACTAGACCCGACTCTGGGCCTGGGTGTGCTGTTATAACTAAGTAACTTTAAAACACTGAATTTGCAATGATGGGAAGTGTTTGACAATGTATTTATGTGTTTATGGGCCTGATCCAGAGGTACGCCCGCCGTCGCTAGGACGGCGGGCGTAAGCGTAAGATCGGCTTTTCAGCCGA
>WWET01002273.1:51428-63282 GCA_011038615.1 Limnodynastes dumerilii
GTATTACCCATTGCTTACGCCGGCTGAAGTTAGGGTAGCATTCAGCTGGCGTAAGCAATGGGAAATACGCCCGCACAGGGGGTGTGTCGGGGAGAGTGGACGCTGATACGCTGTGCTTTAGTAAGCACAGCGCATTGGCGAAGGTCTGGATCAGGCCCATCTTCTCCTGTTGCTTGAAGAATGTTGTCCGGTTGATTGAAGATGCTGATCCGGTCCTCTCTTCTGCTCTTCTACCTTTTTCGGCACTTACCCTGGCGACAGGCTCCTTCCTCTTCTTCGGCGCCGCTCCTAATGACCATTTGGGCACTAGAGAGCAGCCTTTTATAGAAAATATGATGTAATTTACATTAGGGGGCTCTAGTGAGCGCTCTAGTGGTTTAAACCGCCAATGCCTGACCAAACTCCCCATAAGACGCATCTAGAAATAAATGACACAAACAACAGTATGGCTTTTAAATAGGGGGCATTGTTTATTTAATTAATTGATTAATGATTAATACTACTATTTGACTGGAAGAAGTAAAGGTGGCAAACCGAGCAGGTGAGAGGTCAGCATAAAGGGAAGCAACAAAATGCTAACGGAGGAACAGTGTACCCCCTGACCTCAGAGCCACGGAGGAAATGGCCACCGCAAGCACACACCCTTGTCCTAATGCACACCCCATAGGAACCGCAGAGGCCAATCGGGAAACTACCCAGCAAGCATAGTCTCCTTATTTCATCTCAAAAGGGTGTGCCTTTCCTGCACCATACCTCAAGCCAGAGTTTGCGCCATAACTTGCTGACCTCCACACCAATACCGCCAATGCCAGGCCAAAGGCAACCTGGCCAGCCACCTAAACTCCATCTAATGCCCCCAAAACCTGACCAACAAACTTAGCCATACCCTTGTCCGAGAAATGCACTCCATCAGCCCGATATAAAGACGGAACCTCCCTATGTAAATCGGGGTGGTATATGACCTGATCCCCAAGATCTGCCACAAATTATGAGACATTGCTATTCAATTTTTTATGGTTTTTTCTAAGGCCCGGAGTGACCCAGGGTCACGCCACTTAATTCTGTGGATGATCCTGGACCAAACCATCTTTAATTGACGGAATTCCATGTGAATGGCAGACAAATCCGCCTTAATTGCCCCTCTCAAACGGCAAGATTCCACAAGCCCCAGGTCATAAACAATTCAGCCTTAACTAAATCCCAGAGCCAATTCAGCATGGACCATCTCATAACCCTCAGGCCCATCCACTGTATATTCCATCCTGGAACCCGACTAAGTGTACCTCTCTGACGATTAAAAACCCCTGCCCAAAAAACATAAGAGTGCCCCAGAACCAAGGCCATCTTGACATGAGGAGACACTCCTGAAAAAGAAATATCATTAATTACAAATAACCTAATAACGATACACTAAACCATAAACCTGCCTACCATGTCATACCTAAGACAACAGTACCCCAAATCAAGCAAATCTCGCAGAGCAGGGAAGGGTGCGGGAGGGGAAGGGGTGAACAACTGAGAGCCAGGATGAAACAAACGGGTGTTCCAAAACCCCTAGGTTGCCCCAGGCCGATCGGACAACCCATGTAGTGGGGAAAAAAAAGGAGAAAATTCCCCAGTCCCTCCATAAAGGCAGGGAATGATAAATTCTGGCTCACCCTGGCTGACCGATGAACACAGCCTACAACACTTCCTAATTACTAACTTTCTTACTGCTAAAACAATTTAACCAAACACACTTAAACTGGCCTAATATATCTTTATAAACCTGCGACTTCCAGCGCCCCAGGGCCAAAATTTACTCCTGAGCGACAGGAGTGGCAGCCCCTATCCTAAAGGAGTGGGTACCAAAAACTTGAAAAATAGGAAATTGCTGCTAACCGTGCTGACATTGATGCTTTTTGACCTTCTTGCCTGGTGCTCTAATCATAACCACAATTTAAGAATCACTATTCTATCAGGCATACCTCTATGGTGCCTATTAATTTTGAAAGAAACCCATTGATGCCATGAAGCGTATTCGGGGCCCAGTAGCTGTCCACCAAAGCCCTTAGGCTGGTCAAACAGTCTGCCATTGATGACAGGGCGATATTACGTTGAAATAAAAAATGCGCTCAATCACTATCCCACCTCGCATCAGAACAATCAAATATAGAGATGAATCCTAAATATTATTTGGGACTACAAAGTATACGTATATTAAAATAATACATGGCCATTAAAGCCAATTTATTTAATATCATTTAATTTTTCTTCCAACTCCATTGGTGCTACTCCACTCCTACACAATGCAATATCAGGAAAAGAACTTAAGTAAATAGTAAATAAATAATGGGAGTGGGAAAATCAGGAGAGGAATATGGCTATAATGCCAGCGAAATAGTTAAAAAAGATAGAAGAATTTTATTTATTAATATTCAAAACAAGGTGCTGTCAGTAAAAACATAATGAGGAGCCCATTAGTTATTAATTAACCATCAATAGTTTTAAAGGGCCACCAAAACCAAAGAACATTTGGAATTTATATACCTTTAGAAGCAAAGTGTACCAGGTATCTAGATGTTATGTTATAAATATGGTGAAAACTATTAATCCACAAAACATCACCATTTGATCTATGCTCAATGAGTGTCAGCCTTTATATGAGAAGGAACTGTGAGCCAGAACAATAATGCGTTAATTTCAAAGTTCATAGTTGGTGCCCACCATAATTAATCCCTAAAGGTTTTAATGTTTCCTCACATAGAAACACCAACATGGTTTCGCCCAAAAACGAGCTTTCTCAAGAAATCAACCTGTTATCTAACAGTTGAGTATATTTAAAAGATATTGTAGACAAATAGCAAAAACGTGTTCAGAACCTTCCCTTAATGCGGTCAATCAATGTATGCTCACTTAATAGCGGGAGTCACCCATTATAATCTCCTTAGATTGACAAGGGAACTGGCCAATAGGAATATCGGAACATTATGCATGATACATAATTAATGCAGTGATGATTATGCTAAACCTGAAATAATTACGGGAAATGGAAAGTATAAAGAACTCTGTATATATAATCATGTGGCAGTGATCATTATTTTAATCTTAAAGTACATAATATTAAACAAGGAAAATTGTAACGAGTGCCGTATGCATAATCATATTAAGATTCATAAATAGAATAAAGACACCTAAACCATAGGTGTAAAGTAATAAATGTAATCAAACAATAAATCAGTTATGTGATAGAGCACTCAATGTAACTAGATATAGGATATGAGTGAATTTAAATAAATGATAATCAACCATGCCTTAAGAAAGGTGCTAGCATGTGACAGGATGTTATACCTGAGAGTGTGTATATATACTAAAACCTGATAAAGGGCTGGAAGTGAGGGGGTAGACGGGTGTATGACATACCATCATTTCTCCCAATGGTTTACTTGAAAAGCTATAAATCCCCATTGACTTCTATTATTTCTATTATTATTATATTTTCATACCGCCACTTCTCAATATTCGCTTAGCCTACTGACCTGATATAAAACACATATGTACCTGATGAGGTGGCAGTGTGAAACAGGGTCTGTGACCCTGGGATCCTCTGCTGCCCCGGCAATATCCCGGGTCTGTGAACCCGGGATATTGCCGGTGCAGCGATCTGAAAGCAGCACAATATGATTAAATTACACTGGTAGACAATGATTTTGTCACGGAAGGGGCCATACGCCCGCACAGGGGGAGTGTCGGTGAAAGTGAACGCCGATACGCTGTGCTTTAGTAAGCACAGCGCATCGGCGTAGGTCTGGATCAGGCCCATAGAGAGTGAAAGAGAGAGATAGAAAAGAAAATGAGAATAAGCAAGAGAATGAGATAGGAAAAGCAAATACAGGCACAGAATCAAACAGTGATACTTATCAGTTGAAGACCTAGCAAAGCCCAACCCCAAGCTGAATTCTAACTGGCTGCCCATCAAAAAATTGTTAACCAATTCAGGCCTGTTATGAGGAGTCTGCCAGGCAGGCATTTATAGTCATACCTATATGGTATTCTCTCCTTTATGACATCATAATTACTATAAAAGGCTGCACTCCAGTGACCGAATGGTAATTAGTAGCAGCGGCCATGAAGAGGTAGGAGCCTGTCGCTGGGGCAAGTGCTGGAAGAGGTCGAAGAGCAGAAGAGAGGACCGAATCAGCATCTTTAATCAACCGGACAACATTCTTCAAGCAACTGGAGAAGATGACCTGCAAAGAAGAAAAAAAACTCCAAGCAACTATTCCCAAGAATGATGACAGTTAAACGGTGAGTCTGAAATTTTTTATTTCATTTATGCAACACACAGTACATTACTACACATTTAGTATAAAAAAGGGTGGCCCCCGTAATTTTACACAGTGGGGGGCATTATCATGCAGTGTAAATATATATTTTAGCCACACATGTATATTAATGTATTACTGTATGTTTTTTACACACTGTATTTTTTTAAATCTGCATCGGAGACAGCGCAGCATGTTTAAAAGGCTTAACATGCTGACGCTGATATTACTACAAGGCTCAGCAATATGAAGCTATCCTAAATCTTAAACTAAACTAAAACTCAAATAGAGTCTAGGGTCAGTATGGTTCAAAAATGGGAAGACTGAATAGGCTAAGTGGCTTTTATCTGCCATCACATGTATGTATCTGTGTAATTTATTCCCACTACAATTTGCTTAATAATTGCACCTTCTGTTCATTATAATCACGTTAAATGTTTCTTTGCACAAATGAGTTAATACGTAGAGGTAAATTAGAAGATATTCCAAAGTTAATTCCAGTACAGATACATCCTTAGACAGTTTTTCATATAGAATAGATGGACCATATAATCAACAATCGCAGAAGCATATGGAACAGTCAAAAACATAAAATACAAATGATATAATGTAAACTGATATATGGTCAAATATTGAGCCAGAAAGAGTTGGTGATAGCTTTCTGGATCTATGCCACAAAGTGGATATTACTAAAAAAAATAAATGAGTTTTAATCTCCGCTCTTGTAAAAACTTGAAACATTTTAATAAACAAGGTGTTAAACTGAGAATTTAGGAAAGATGTGAAAAACCAAAGGAAAGAGAAGAATGGATAATAGAGTAAAAGAGGAGAAGGAAAGAAGAAAGGAAAGGGGAAGAGGTAAAGAAGGTAAAGGAGTGTTCTCCAACTGAGTCCAAAACTGGCAAACTGGCACAGTCAGCTGCATGTGGATTCAAAGCTAGATAGTGTATCCAAGGTGCAGGGGGGGGGGTTAAGGAGAGTCATGTAATGTTTGGAACTCAGGGATTTCTTTAAACATCCAAGAGAACCACATTAACGTGAAACGCTGGAATTGGTCGTGCACTGAGAGGGTGATGTCATCCATTGAGTGATATAGATCTACCCTATTAATACATTCCTTAATTGACGGGGTGCTGGTAGACTTCCTGTGAACTGAAATAATGGCGACGGACGCGTTGCTGAGGTGCCTGATGATAGATTTTTTGTAGGATGAGATGGATATTGAGGAGGAAGTAAGTAGCCAGAATTCAGGCCCTTCCGGGTTGTCATCTCTGGCAAGGATCTTAACTGTCTGAATCACCCAACTCCAGAAGGGAGATAGCAAGGGGCAGTCCCACCATATTTGGATGAAGGTTACTTTAGCAGAACCGCATCTCCAGCAAAGGTCAGGGGTGGACGGGTAAATGGCGTGGAGTCTAACAGGAACTAAATACCATCAGGAAACAATCTTATATCACATCTGAACTATGTAGAAGCTATAAGAGAAGGAGTGTATAGTTTGAAAGACCTTGATCCAGGAAGAGTCACATAAAGGAGAGGGTAGTTCTCGGTTCGAAATGAGGGCTCCAAAGTTTTGATGCAGTCTATAAGCAGCTTGTAGAGCAAGAAAAAGACATGCTTAAGAGGAGAGTCATGTGAACAGAGGGTTTCAAAGTTGGTCAGTGGACCTCGGCAGGGAGTAAAGTTGGGGAGCGACTGGATAAAGTGCCTAATCTGGAGATAGGCCCAATGCTCATGAGACAGAAGACTGTGCTTTTCTTGGAGGGGTTGGAATGAGAGGACCCCTCCGGAATCAAGCAGCTGACCCACCCTGTCAAGGCCAGTGTCTACCCAAGCCTTGAAGGCTCGCAGAGTGTTACCTGGAGGGAATAGGGGGTTATGTATAAGCGGAGTGAGAGGAGGTGGGTGTTCAATTATTTCTGAGAGCTTCCAGCACCTAATGCAATATTCCAGTGTAGGTCCTATTGTGGGGTGAGGCGTCTTAGGGATGTGTGCTAACCAAGGCGCAGAATGGAGGGAAGTGCAGTGAGAGAGATTCTCTATCTCGACCCACTGCTTGTCTCTGGTTTTCTGGCCCAGTCGATAACTCGGCTCAGGAGAACCGATTCGTAATAGGTACAAAGGCATGGGAGTTGGAGACCCCTCTTAGCCTTAGACAAGAACAAGGTGTCCTGTTTACAGTGGGGCCTCTTGTGTTTGCATATGAAGTTACGACAGTGTCTGGAAGTCCGAGAAGAAGTGGGGAGGTATGTGGATAGGGAGAGTCTGTAGAAGGTATAAATGTTTTGGCAGAATCGTCATTTTGAAGATGCTGATCCTCCATAGCCAAGAAAAGTCTGGGGGAGACCATTCCATGAGATCCTTTTTAATCTTGATAAACATGGGTGGAAAATTTAGAGGGAACAGGCGGGATAAGTAGATGGGCAGGTTAACACCCAGATACCGGATGTGAGTGTCCATCCATTGGAAAGGAAAGGTTAATTTAAGGGTAGCCGTATTAGGGGTTTGTACATTTATTCCCATCACTGAGGATTTAATCCAATTAATTTTAAAATTGGATAATTTGCCATATTTTTTAGGCTCATCCATCAGTATGGGAAGGATGATACTGGGTTGGCAAATAAAAGCAAGGAGGTCATCAGCGAATAGTGCTAGTTTAAATGGTTTGTGGCCAATGTAAATTTCAACTATATGTTTATCGCACATGCTAGAGCCTCCATACAGAGGACAAAGATCAGAGGGAAAAGGGGGGAGCCCTGGCGAGTACCATTGGAGATACAAAAGTAGTCAGAAAAAGACTCATTGATTCTGGCCCTGGCTGAAGGATGGGTACATGCATGTCCTAAGCTAATATGGTCAAGAATACCCAGCAGAAAGTTCCAGTCCACCCTGTCGAAGGCTTTCTCCTCATCCGTAGATAGAAGAAGACCTTCATCAGTGTTTTGTGAGAGATTATAAAGGATGTTAATAGCTTTGGTGATGTTGTCCCAAGTTTCTCGGCCAGGGACAAATCCCACCTGGTCATTGTGAATGATGTGGGGGAGATATAATTTCATGCGGTTTGTCAGAATTTTTGCGAAGAGCTTTAAGTCCACATTTGGAAGGGAAATTGGTCAATAGCTGCCACACTGAGACAGGTCTTTTCCTTCTTTGGGGATTACAGTAATATGAGTTTCCAGTATTTGTTTCGGGAAAGGTGTTTCTTCAGAGACTCTGTTAAATGCATTGAGCAGGTGCAGGGAAAGTTTATCCCTGAAATATTTGTAGTAAACAATGGAGTAGCCATCAGGTCCTGGACTCTTTCTTCTGGGGGTGGATTTAATTGCTTCTTCTAGTTCCATCATGGTAAAGGGGTGGTCTAGTTCTAATTGAGCCTCCAGAGGGAGAGAGGAAAAAGCCTTGTTAATTAAGTATTCAGAGATTTTCTGTTGCCATGTCGCGACTTCCTCTGGAGTGTTTGGGTATAGGAGATTGTAAAGAGATTCGTAATAATCTCTAAAGGTCTGAGCTATTAGGTGGGTGTCATGATGAAAAGTGCCTGTAGGGTTTTTCAACTTGAGAATGTAAGATTGGTTACGTTAAGCCCTAAGGGCCCTGGCCAGCATCCTACATGACTTATTCCCAAATTGAAAGTAATGGTGCTTACACTTATACTTTTATAATTATCTGAACACAATGGGTCTGATCCAGAGCTATGATGTTGCACTGAGCGTGCTAATGCTCAGCGTAACATCGGTACACTCCTCCTGACACTCCCCCTATTCCGGCGTAATTACTCACTGTTACGCCGGCTGAAGGCTACCCTAACTTAAGCCAGTATAACAGAGTGTAAATACGCCAGGACCTTGAGTGTACTGACCTAACCCAGTCCTCCCTTATTCATTTCCCTGCCTCCCGCCTACCTTCCCTAACTGCAGCGTAGTTTCGGAGAGAAACGCCCCCTCATCCGTAACTACGCTGCAGTTATGGATGCCATCTCTCCCCAGCAACTAAAATCCCTATCTACGCTGGGAAACAACTGCAGATTGGCTAAACAGCCAATTTCATACATACGCCCGCCGCACCTACAGCGGCGGGCATAGCTCTGGATCAGCCCCAATGTAGCTAGTTCTTGCCTGGCTTCTGAGAGATCCTCTTATCTAGATTTGCCTTATGGTGAAGTTCTAAGTCTTTTATTGTTTGGAGGAGGGCATCTCTCTTAGCTGCTTTCTGTCGTTTGAAATATGTGCCCAATTTAATGCAAGCACTCCTAATAACACATTTGTGTGCCTCCCATGTGAGTGTGTCAGAAGTGTCACAAGTTTTGGTAAATTCCCAGAATAAGGTGCTGTCCAATTATGAGGAGCAGTAAGGGTCCTGTAGTAGAAGCTCATTGAACCGTCAAATAGTATAACATTATCAGGGTGTGCTTCCAGAATATCATTAAATACCTTGGTTAGAACATCGGTTAGGCCAGTTGGTGGAATATCTTCTTTAATGCCTCAAATTCTAACATTGTTGTACCTCCCTCTATTGTCCAAGTTCTCTAAATGAGTTTACATGTCTTGGAGCGTTAAGGACTGTTTATGCACCACTGTTTGTAAATGAACAATGTGCGCAGCATGATCCTCTTGTGTTGTCTCAACATTTGTGAGTCGAGAAGAGACCAGTGAGAGTTCAGATTGCAAGGAAACTGTTTGGTCCTGGAGCTCCTCCAGCAGGCAGTTCTCTAGTTGAAGGAAGTCCGACTTGGTTGATATAGAATCCAGCCGATGGAGGATTTCAACAAGGCCTGTGTGTAAAGCGGGAGAATGGTTTGAGCTCATCAGGGATGGAGGGAGATCTGACATTTCTGCAGAGTCTCTGGTGGATGCTGGTGAGTCTGGAGGGGATGAGTTGGACTTAATGACAGAGAGGAACGGCAAAATAGCAGGTAGCGATGTAGAAGGATACAAGGTAAATGGATGACAGTTCAAAAACACATCATGGAGCATTTCAAGACTGTCTGGTGCCGCGTTTCCCCTAATAGGTACAGGACATTTTGTAGTTTACATAGAGGCTCTGGAGGTTACTGGAGAGGGAATCAGGGACAAACCAGAGGAATGTATGATCCCAGTGGGGGTGAGTTTGCTGTAATCCAGTGGCGACCAGTAGGTGAAACAGCCTCAATAGGAAAGCTACCAGGAGGACAGTATGTATGAGGCTACTTGGAGCTATGCAATCCAGGGGAGGTGCAAGGATCCCTGGAAAAGCTTTATGCAAGGTTGCAGAGAAAGGTCCTGTGAGAAGATTACCCCTCACTGCTCAAGTCACTAGAGCCTCAGGGATGGTGTTGGAGCAAAACACAGGAGTAGAGAGTCCAACTTGATGCACCTTGAGGGTGGAAGTGGGTAAGACCATAAGCCTCCCAATTGGGCTTTAGGGATGGTTGAAAGCTGAGAGTAATTCACTGCTGTCCCCACCTCCTACAACATCCAGGGCCTTGCAGAGTGAAAGAGTTGAGGTGGAGCTCAGCTCAAGGCACTGGGCTTGGCAGCCAGGGCAGTCCAGGGGTCAGGGGCAGTGGCAGGTCTCCCACTATGGTGGCTATGGAGACTGTGCAGGAGGTTTCTTGTTTCTGGGAGCCAAGTGTGTCTCCTGGTTCTGCTGCTCTATGGGACTAGAGGTCAGGAGGACAGCTGTGATCCTCGGTCCTGCTGGCAGCTGTATGGAAACTTCAGGGACTAGCTTGAGGGAGGTGGTGGTGTGTCCTCCAATCCCACGGCGCTAACACCTCACCGTCGGGGATGGACTAGATGAGCTATGCGTGCAGTGGGGCCCACCACAAGGAGGCTGCAGGCTCGACGTTGGGGTTAACTTTGCTCCTGGAGACCGCAGACAGCTGGTCTTGGTCTACAAACATGTAGCTGGAGATCCCTTACCGACTGGGAACAGATAGGAAGTCTGGGCTCTGATGGGTCAAGACTTAAAAGGACTTGAAAGCCTGGCTGGGATTGAGGAAGCAGTGAACGCGTCCAATCGCTTCAACAGCCAGTTCACGCCCCGCAGGTGTGCACATTTTATCAGCAATGGTACAAGGTATTAATGATACCAATGCAATTATAATACTTGTGCTCCTCTTAAATTTATTCTACTGCACCACAATATGCTCTTATACAGTACAAACAACCTTCCTCATTTGCTTTGAAGGAACCATCCAATACTCTGATGCCATCAACATATTTCTCTCAAGTGGCATATATATACATGTAACACCCCTTTGTCTAGTTAGGGTGTAGGTATAAATTTTGTGTGTGTGGTTTGCAAATGAATTCAATACCTTATACTTCAGGTTACACAGTGCCTCCACCTTGGTCTTGCTTACAAAGGGTCTTCAATGGGTAGTGTTCTGTTTGTAGCAACACCAGAGGGAGACCAAGGAACCCTTCTTCCCCCTTCTGTGGACCACAGACACCCACAAATAAGTATTATTACACAAAATTGATTTTTATCTCACTGGCACATTTATTGGTGAGGCCTAAATTTATAAAAGGGATTTTCTGGTATTTTGTATCTAAGGATATATTTTATATTTTAAATGGATCATATTATATAGTTAAATAAACAATCCTATCTAGAGCATATGTTATCATACAAATATCTTCCAGTGTTGTAGTTATTTATGCCTAAGAGGTACCTCTTTATATTAAAATGGTATCTGTTTAATTAATATTATTTAATTAACTTAAAAATTTTAACATTTGACATATATATGACTAATATATAAATACACTTATATAAACAGCTTTTGTCCAAATATGATGTAAATAAATCAACACTTTGCTCCACTTCTTGCTATTATGGATCAGTCTCTCCTCCCTATATAACTGTCCCTATCTTCACCCTTGTCTCATTGACATAGTCCTGCAAAAGGGTGCTGCTATTCAACTTTCTTCAGGTCTTCCCCTTATAACCCTAACTAATATAATGTAACTCAGTCCAATTTCATAACTAGTACCATAAATATATGTACTCCTCAGTATTTCTCTTCTGTTCCCTGTTTCCAAAATGGCTCTCAGGTGAGATGATAAGGGAGCTCCCTTCATGAACTGCTTCGCTTTCCTCACAGATCGCAGGTTGCTCTTTCTCCTATTTTTGTTTTCTCAAATTCGGGCTGGCACAAGGAACTGCTCTCTGGTAGATTCCCTTCTTCCTTCTTTTACAATTACAACCACATCAGGCAGCCATTTTTCTCTCTCACTGCCATTTTCTTTAACTGTTTTTTTTCCTCACCACTGGCTGCAACTGTCATCTGTCTCCTCCCTCTTTTTTGTTCAGCACCTGCCCAAGTTCACTTCCTCTTTTCTGCCACCAGGGATTCTGGGACATGTAGTTTCAGCTAGAGCCGATTTCAATGCCAGTGTTTAACCTCCGTCCTTCTTTTTACAACCACATCAGGCAGCCATTTTTCTCTCTCACTGCCATTTTCTTTAACTGTTTTTTTCCTCACCACTGGCTGCAACTGTCAACTGTCTCCTCCCTCTTTTTTGTTTAGCACCTGCCCAAGTTCACTTCACTTCTTCTGCCACCAG
>WWET01002273.1:65202-89370 GCA_011038615.1 Limnodynastes dumerilii
CGCCGTCCCGTAGTCGGGGGGCCGTAGCTCGAATGCGCATGCGCCGGGCAGATGTTGGGCGGCGTTACTATGGAAACGCCCGATCGAGGGGACGTCCTCCAGCGTCCCAACGCTCACGTTACTCCAGGAGGGCGGGGGGAGGTAAGTAAATGAAGCTAGGGGGGCGGGCTAGGCGGCCATACGCTCCTGTGTGAGCGTATGGCCCCTTCCTTACGCCGGGCGAAGCTAGGGTAGCTTTCACCCGGCGTAACGAAGGGGCCATACGCCCGCACAGGGGGAGTGCCAGGGGGGAGTCAGCGATGTAACGCTGAGTTTTAGCACGCTCAGCGCTACATCGTAGTGCAGGATCAGGCCCATAGGGTAAATCAGGATTGGCGTAGGCAAGTACAGGAGATTGAGTCAGACACTCTTTTATTATTCTAAAAGCATTCTCACATTCTGTTGTCCTCACTTCTTAAAACGCCCCTGATAATGTAACTCAGTCCAATTTCATAACTAGTACCATAAATATATGTACTCATCAGTATTTCTCTTCTGTTCCCTGTTTCCAAAATGGCTCTCAGGTGAGATGATAAGGGAGCTCCCTTCATGAACTGCTTCGCTTTCGCTTTCCTCACAGATCGCAGGTTGCTCTTTCTCCTATTTTTGTTTTCTCAAACACAAGGAACTGCTCTCTGGTAGATTCCCTTCTTCCTTCTTTTACATTTACAACCACATCAGACAGCCATTTTTTCTCTCTTACTGCCATTTTCTTTAACTGTTTTTTTTTTCTCACCACTGGCTGTAACCGTCAACTGTCTCCTCCCTCTTTTTTGTTCAGCACCTGCCCAAGTTCACTTCCTCTTTTCTGCCACCAGGGATTCTGGGACATGTAGTTTCAGCTAGAGCCGATTTCAATGCCAGTGTTTAACCTCCGTTCAAAGGAGAAGGTTACATACATAAAAAAAAACATTTAGATGTTCTTATTTAAGTAAACAAGTAGTTTATGAAGACTTAAAAAGCAAAAATAAAAATAGAGTATTTTTAAATTGACAGAAGCTAATTAATAAATACGTTTTTACATTCCCGTTAAAAATACCTATATGCCAAAGACCACACATCCCTTCTGAATAGTAGTAGAAATAAAGAATTGTCTCTGACAACAAAAATCTATTACATTATTTCCTATATAAGTGCAGGTTCATATATTAAGTTGTATAGATAGATTTCTTTTATTTGTGTCATTGTGATTGTTATAAAACCTTGACTGGTATGTCTATTGCTGTTTTAAATGATTGATTAATAAAGTGGATTACATTCAATCTTTGTACAAGCTTATTGTGTCTAATTGACAATTAGAAATTCAAGGTAAAAATGAGTCATTGTTGTCAGTACTGTGGCAAAGTGCTGTTAATAGGTACAGCGGGCACTTGATCAGGGCCTTCGATAAGCAGTTTGTCATAAATACATTACCCCATTCTAACTTTATCCTCATAGTGATGTAACTCCACTGCATCTCATAAGTAATGTGAATAAAGAAAATAAATGCAATTTAGAAACTTATGTATTTGACTATTTACACTCAGGGTCCCAGGGCTTATGTTAACTAAGCTAGTGTGCTCACACATACATAATGCAGCTGAAGCAGCAAAGGCAGGGTTGCCGACTTTTTAAAGCTTCCCTCTGGGAGAACCCGGAGGGAAGCCATAGATTGCTGCAAGGGGGCGGGGCTTAATGACGTGTTTTATGCAAATCGCCCCCTGTCAATCAGATTTATACAAATCATGTCATTAAGCCCCGCGCCCTGACGATCATTCATGTAATCTCTAGTGTTACATGGGATGGACGGGGCTTGATGACATCATCAAGCTCCGCCCATTCCTAGTAACTTTAGGGATTACAGTTGTAATTAATAGCTGGTCGGGGCTTGCGGGAGCTTTGTATGTGGGTCTTATGCAGCAATGAGGTTGGATGTGGCCATAAGCCTTCCACCCTTCATTCTACCAATGATACTGGGTGCAGTAAAAACCCCTCTGTCTGGTCACACAGTTGTCTGGCACATTATTGGTCTTTTATGAAATCTAGTAACATCGGGCCTGATTCACAGTTAAGAATCTGTGTGGTTTTAGGTGCGTATATTTAGAAAGAGATATACTGCAAATGAGTATTATACGCAATCTACGTTGGACTGAGGAACAGAAATGTGTGAATCACCACTACGAAACTAATGCCACTAGGTTCGTTGTAATTTACAAATGAAGGGGCATGCCGGGAATAATTAAGTCTGCAGATAAGGAGATTGGGTGGAGGGAGGCATTTAAATGAGCAAATCTGGGTGCAGTTATGCAGCAATGTACGTAATTAGGCGCCCTACACACACAACTTCGAACCTAAGGATTAGGGAGCCCTATGGCATTCGTAAGTCTCTTAAGAGCCTAAAATTCAGGGGCATGCCATGGTAGTCGCCTTGCTACTAGTTGAGTATATTTAAGAAAAAAATTATTTCTTAAATGTCAACCAGACCATACATCTTGCATATATGGGCTAGCCTACACCAAAACAGATTTGGCATATCATTGTATAATAACAATTTTGGTATGCAGTTTTTAAACTGGAAATCCCTTGAACACAATGTTGAAGACTGCTGAGTACATGGTCTCCATTGACTAAATATAAGCCTGATACTTCATTGTGGGGCTCGATTTTTTAAAGCTGCAGGAAAGGAAAAGTAGAGATGTTACCCATAGCAACCAATCAGATTCTAGCTCTCACTTTCCTATTACTCAAACAGCAAACGGCATAGTGCCCACTCACACACCTTGCAGCCAGGATACCTTAACAAAATAAAGACACTCACACCAATAGCTGGGTTTAAAAAGGGAACATGGTATTTATTGAAATTGGGTCAAATTGTAATTTATTGACTATAATTATGATGACTATAAATAATGTCATCTGTAACTGAGCTAGGTGGCCCAATAGTAGACGGGGGTTTCAGCATTACATCTTAACAGTGGAGTCATCCAATTTTACCCAGGCGCCCCCTGTCCGATACTCCAGCAAGACATTGGACCCCTTTGGAAATGAAGCACCCCCAGCACCTGGAAGGTGGAAATCTACAGGACCCAACTGCTAGGGTGTGATGTCCTCCCATCATGGGTTGTGCTGCTATTGGACTGGATCAACCCCAATCCCCAACATTCCCCCATGCGCCATATACCCTTACTGCCGACCCCCCCCCCCCCCCCGCCCTAAATTACACACACGCACACATACACGCACACACGCATACATACACACACGCATGCACACACACATGCATACACACACACACACACACACACAAAATATAATGGATTTATAAATTCCTTACATTGCTACTGCTCCACCATGCTCTGTCTGTAAAGCAAATTGGTTAATACATGAAAAATCTAGACTTTATAGGGAGGGAGGCAGATAGAATCTTGATCCGAAGAGACCTCACTTCCTGCCTCACAGCCCCTTTTATATACAGCTAACACCTCTCCAACCTATCCCCTCCGATTCTTGCTAATATACCCTCTATAATGATTATCCCTGCCTGCAAAATGCTAAGTGCAGCACATGCCTGCTCTTTATGCCCCTGTGGTCCTATGGGGTCCTCGGTTCTTTTACTAGAGAATGTCAGCTAGAATATGATTGGTTGCTATGGGCAACATCTCCACTTTTCATTTACAGCAGCTTAGCAAATCTGGCCCTTGGTCTGACTGTGACTACACCAGTGGATACCAAACCTTCTTATTTTGAGGCATCCTTCAGCCTCCACTTTTTAAAGCCACTTCTAAGCCAAAACACTACAGAGCTGTTCAGTTTTTAAAGTTGGGCCAAAACAAGTTATACAGCATTGCAAAGTGTAAAATTTTATATTTTTGTTTAATCTAATACTTTATCATTCTATGGGCCTCATTTACTAAGGTCGATGTTGGCCCGGGATTTTTAGCTGTTTTTTCACCATTTTGGTATTTACTAAAGCCAAAGTCCTGGGACTTTGGGCTTTCTCACCAACAAATCGACCATCATTGATCTACCCTCCCTATCCCGATTTTTCTAATGTAACCGATACAACACGGTTCATTCACTAAAGGCGATTTGACTAAATCACCTCTAGTGCGAACCGTGAGGGCAGAAAAAAAATCTTCAAGCAAGCTGACAAGCCTCTCCCAGCAACTTTTAAAGAAGATCTGCAGAAGAAGATGAAAATACTAGCAAGTCATGCCAAGAGAGATGACAGCTAAACGGTGAGTTGCGACATTTATTTATAATTTTTTTACACATTTTTACACTAACATACACTTTAGGTTACTTTTTTAACAGTGGCCATCTGTATTTTCTAGCGACACACTAAAGGACATGTTTGACACATTTTATTCAGGGTTTCACATGTAGTTTTAGGACAGGTACTATAGCAAAGTTTATTGGGGTACATTTTTACTTTTTTAAGGGACACAACACATTTCCTTACACACTTTTATCACTTATCAGGCTGCTGCTTACACTACTATAAGGATTAGCATGGCCACAAATACATGGCCATGCTTTTCCTTATAGTCGGCAGGATAAGTGATTTAGAAATGCATGCCGATTTTGAGTTGGAGAATCGCCGTGCTTTTCAATAGAAAAGCATGGTGATTTTTCCATTTTAAAATCGATCAACATCGAGGGCGATTCAACATCGATGGCAAAAATTCAGGCATAGTAAATGCCTCGAATTTTGCTAAAAAATCGCTGCTCAAACCCAGTGATGATGATCGATGTTAAATCGCTGTAAGAAACGACCTTAGTAAATGAGGCCCAATTAATTTTCTTCTGATTTCTGACTTGGCTGGATTCTGAGGCTCTCCGTGACACACCAGTTTGTAAAGCAATGGCTGGGAGAGATTCTGTACTGTGCTGATGTGAAAGGTCATATCAGCATGGGTGTACTAGAAGAAGAGATTAGATGAGAGAGTACAAGAGTGTGCAAGTAGTGATATAGAGCAGAGTAGCTGACAGACAGGACAGAGTGGAGGAGTCAACAGGAAAGAAGAAAGCAAACAGCAGTATATGGACTGATCATAGAGAGAGTCAAAACCAGGATCGAGGTCTAGGTAAGGAATTTACAAGTTGCTTTTTTTTTAAATGGACTTAAATGTTTTTACTGTTTACGAAAGGGTAACGTTTTTTAAACTAGTGTCAATGATACATCCTACATAATGGTGTTGGCTGTGTCATCATCAAATTTGTATTTGGCACTGTAGCAACTGGATCTGGTCAGCATAGCTCAGCCCCTTTCCTGTCATTATCCAACAAGCTACAATGAGCACAGCCTCTTTTCCTGTAACTCCTGTGCGCTGATTGACCCTGGACTCAGAGAAGCCGCAGGGAGAGAAGCACATCCAGTCTCCTTGCAACTCCTCTGTGAGTCTAATACAGGTCAACGCACAGGAGAAACAGGGATAGAGGCTGTGTTACACTGACAGCATAACTGAGCCTTTCTGTCTGCCACTACTGTGCACAGATTGGCCTTGGGTTCACAGAGTAGCTGCAGACAGGCTGTGCTACACTGACAGCTACCTGCACTGAATGGCCATAGACTCACAAAGAAGTTGCAGGGAGAGATACATACTCTCCAATTAATCAAATAGGGAAACACTCACCTTTTGTTTTCTGCATGTGTGTCAGCTATGAGCACTGCAATTAAATCCATGCGATCCAGAGATGCAATTGTTTCTCCATGTTTCAATAGTGAGAACAAGTTGTGGTCACAAGTGGGAGTGGTTTACTAATTAAATTTACATTATAGGCCTGTCTAACATTGACTTTGCTATCCAGACTTCTAGTCTGTTTCCATTGTAAGTAAAGCTTTAAGGTCCATGAGACAGAACTCCCTACAAGAGAGGAGAGTGGTCTCCCATGCACTCACACATAAGCATGAAGCTCTGAATGCAGTCTTATCGTAAGTGTGGATCAAGTCCGTAATTTACATAATGTAACTGAAAAAAGGTCTATATAAAGTTGAGAATATTTGTAGACAACTTTCTCAGGTTTATAAGAATACCATGTGTTACGAGAACGGTTAACCAGGGCGCGGAGTCTAACTATTGGGTGGTATTCGCCAGAGCCCCTGATGGTGGGGTTGGACTTGGATGCACCCCGAGTAGAAGGTTGCGGCCCCCAGTGACCAAACTCTTACTATAGAGGATAAGAAACCCACCAAAAGATACTAGAGCCAGACCAGACTCAGCAGAGACAAAGACAGGAGCTCACCCGTACAGGTCAGAACAGACACCGATGTGCCAAGATGGAGGCACAGGGAATATCCAGAGCAGGGAAAGATAAATACCAGAAGGAACAGATTGAGCAACACCAGTACACCTGTACAGGACTGCATATATAGGGAAGTGAAGGTGGAGTATTACAGTACCAGTACAGGATTGGAGGTATAGGAAAGTGCAGGTTGAGTAGCACAGTACCAGTACAGGATTGGATATATAGGGAAGTGAAGGTGGAGTATTTCAGTACCAGGTACAGGATTGGAGATATAGGAAAGTGCAGGTTAAGTAGCACAATACCAGTACAGGACTGGAGATTCAGAGAGGTGCAGGGTGAGTGGCACAGTACCAGTTCAGGAGTGGAAGTATAGATTAGTGCAGATGAAGTAGCTCAGTACCAGTTTAAACTGAAGTATAAAAACAAATGCAGATGGAGTAACACAGTTTACGAGTACAGGACTGGATATGTATATCTACAGATGGAATAACACAGTATCAGTACAAGGCTGGATAAATATATGTGCAAATGGGACAACACAGTACCAGTACAAGACTGGATATATATATATATATATATATATATATATATATATATGGACTGGATAATCTACAGATGGAATAACACAGTATCAGTACAAGGCTGGATAAATATATGTGCAAATGGGACAACACAGTACCAGTACAATACAAGAAAATAGGTAAGTGCAGGAGGAGCAGCACAATACCAGTACAACACTGGAAAGTAGGTAAGTGCAGGAGGAGTGGCACAGTACCAGTACAAGACCGTACAACAGGTAAGTGCAGGTGGTATGGGACAGTACCAGTACAAGACTGGACAACAGGTAAGTGCAGGTGGTATGGGACAGTGCCAGTACAAGACTGGACAACAGGTAAGAGCAGGTGGTATGGGACAGTACCAGTACAAGACTGGACAACAGGTAAGAGCAGGTGGTATGGGACAGTACCAGTACAAGACTGGACAACAGGTAAGAGCAGGTGGTATGGGACAGTACCAGTACAAGACTGGACAACAGGTAAGAGCAGGTGGTATGGGACAGTACCAGTACAAGACTGGACAACAGGTAAGAGCAGGTGGTATGGGACAGTACCAGTACAAGACTGGACAACAGGTAAGAGCAGGTGGTATGGGACAGTACCAGTACAAGACTGGACAACAGGTAAGAGCAGGTGGTATGGGACAGTACCAGTACAAGACTGGACAACAGGTAAGAGCAGGTGGTATGGGACAGTACCAGTACAAGACTGGACAACAGGTAAGAGCAGGTGGTATGGGACAGTACCAGTACAAGACTGGACAACAGGTAAGAGCAGGTGGTATGGGACAGTACCAGTACAAGACTGGACAACAGGTAAGAGCAGGTGGTATGGGACAGTACCAGTACAAGACTGGACAACAGGTAAGAGCAGGTGGTATGGGACAGTACCAGTACAAGACTGGACAACAGGTAAGAGCAGGTGGTATGGGACAGTACCAGTACAAGACTGGACAACAGGTAAGAGCAGGTGGTATGGGACAGTACCAGTACAAGACTGGACAACAGGTAAGAGCAGGTGGTATGGGACAGTACCAGTACAAGACTGGACAACAGGTAAGAGCAGGTGGTATGGGACAGTACCAGTACAAGACTGGACAACAGGTAAGAGCAGGTGGTATGGGACAGTACCAGTACAAGACTGGACAACAGGTAAGAGCAGGTGGTATGGGACAGTACCAGTACAAGACTGGACAACAGGTAAGAGCAGGTGGTATGGGACAGTACCAGTACAAGACTGGACAACAGGTAAGAGCAGGTGGTATGGGACAGTACCAGTACAAGACTGGACAACAGGTAAGAGCAGGTGGTATGGGACAGTACCAGTACAAGACTGGACAACAGGTAAGAGCAGGTGGTATGGGACAGTACCAGTACAAGACTGGACAACAGGTAAGAGCAGGTGGTATGGGACAGTACCAGTACAAGACTGGACAACAGGTAAGAGCAGGTGGTATGGGACAGTACCAGTACAAGACTGGACAACAGGTAAGAGCAGGTGGTATGGGACAGTACCAGTACAAGACTGGACAACAGGTAAGAGCAGGTGGTATGGGACAGTACCAGTACAAGACTGGACAACAGGTAAGAGCAGGTGGTATGGGACAGTACCAGTACAAGACTGGACAACAGGTAAGAGCAGGTGGTATGGGACAGTACCAGTACAAGACTGGACAACAGGTAAGAGCAGGTGGTATGGGACAGTACCAGTACAAGACTGGACAACAGGTAAGAGCAGGTGGTATGGGACAGTACCAGTACAAGACTGGACAACAGGTAAGAGCAGGTGGTATGGGACAGTACCAGTACAAGACTGGACAACAGGTAAGAGCAGGTGGTATGGGACAGTACCAGTACAAGACTGGACAACAGGTAAGAGCAGGTGGTATGGGTCAGGCCCAATGTTCCAAAGTAGATGGTAGATGGTGATATTCACAATATTGCTACAGCATATATGTGTGTCTATTAGGAAGATATAGCGGTCAAAGGCAGCTATAGACAGTTCTTTTAACATACAGTACAGAGACGGATAAAATTAGAGATGATGTTAGGTCATTGTATAAAGATATAAATTATACTGAGCCTGTTATGCATTTAGCTGCATCGATAAGGTGCAATCTCAAATGGTACTTATCTTTGGTTCAGAGAGTGTCATAGGCCGTGTCCGTTAGCTGATCAGGTTAGTAGGCAGCGTTCTCACCGGCTTTGTTGTAGATGGTGACGGTCGTGGATGACTTAAACTGTCAGCTGTCGTCTCCAGCTGCAGCCGTTAAAGTGGCTCTTAGTCTCTCCCTCATCTCTCGGTACACTGCAGACAGCACCGCTCTCTGCACACCAGCGGAGAAGGACATGCCAAGGACCCAGGCGGAAGACCGGAGAAGCAGCTACCCTGATGACAGGAGAGAGGCAGAACCCAGTGGGAACAGCAACCGGAATGCCCAGCGAAGTGAGAACCCCAGGAACTACATTTGGACCCAAACACTATTGCCACTCCTGAGAGACAGCCATACAACAAGCAAGACCTCTGTGAGTGCATAAGTATCATTATATTGGGCTGGATCCAGACTTAAGTAAATGCTTGAAAGTAGTTACCACCAGCATATAGATAGAGATAGTACTGAGCGCCAACACCCAATATAACCCTAAGTGTGCTCTAAAATATGTAACACTTATAGCTGTAATAAGATGATTCATCTCTCATGTTTGTTCTGGTTATTCTCCTTTTTCTCCCTCCATTACACCCCTCTATTGTTACAGGTTTGATACATCACAGCAAAGGCAAATCAAACTATCAATAATCCTCCTTTTCTGTACTACCTTTACTTCAGTCTCTACCTTATGATATTACTTTGAAGGAGTTAAGTGTTAACTGACTTAAGTTCAAAATATTATTGTGATTTAACTAAACTGACTTCGGGTGTGGGTCCCCGCTTTGAATGGCCCTATTTCGATAGGACCAGTTCTAAAATAATTCTAACCCTAACCCCCCCTTACCCGAAGCCTGACCCTAACCCTAACCTTCCTTTCTCCCTAGCCTGACCCTAACCCTTCTTCTCAAACACTAAAAGTACCCAAAGAGATTGCTCACTTCTCCGGAGCATCAGGTCATCAGCAGGGGTCTGTGGTGAAAATGAAAAGGAACTTTCGTCTGTCTCTATTTCAAAAATCAACCGTTCGGACTGGGGACTCGCAACAACTGACTTTTTATTTTTTTTATATCTAGTTTCCAGCTTCATTATCCTCTATTCATTGTACCTCTGTTCCCTTCCTCCTAATCACTTAAATATTGAAAGGCACAAGTTCTATGTATTGTAGAGAAGTGACCCAGCTTTCTCCCTTGAATTCCTATGTCCTGTCCCAATGCCCCTCCTTTTACCATTCATCATCATCTCCACAGAGCTCTTCTGGCTGCATTACCTCCATTAGGAAATAAATGCTTCCAGCAGACACAGCCATTACTGCCAAGAATTACTTGTGAGCTGTTACAGGCCAATTTAAGCAGCTCCTGATCCTTTCTCTGCACATTAATTATTCTTCTCCTGATCCCAGAGGGATAAAAATCCTCAAGTTTTTTATTCTTTCCATACAGCAGAGGACATTTCCTCAGCAGAGCTGTACAGGACTGGACACTTTGGAGATAGGCCCTGCCGTATCATTAGAGAAAATAGTGGCATAATATGGTGGATTTATGAAACAGCTTTGCAATATAGAAGGCAAATCTATTACTAATAGGGAATTATCATTCATTAGGAAATGAATAAATAAAGCATGTAAGAGCCCAGTTGCTTCAATTTGAAGTAACAGTAATAAAAGTAAAGCAGATTTCTGAATTTGTTGTAAAAGCCTAATATACATTGAAATGCATCTTATGAAATAATATAGGTGCTTTTTCCTGCGTGTATCTGTATAATATATTACATAATGAAACACATACTGTGACAAAATAAAACCTCAATCCTGTTCTATTATAAGAAGCAAAGTATAGAAAGGGTTTTGTGTCTTTTTTATTCTTTTAAAAGTTAAGAAGTGATTCTATTATTCACCAGGTGATTTAAAAAGCAAATTCTCTTAGCCATCCAGATCCCATATAATGATAGTAGTGAGATATATGTTTTTGTTACTTTCTTGAATTAAAAATTATATATCATATGGAAATAATGGAAATTAAGGTTAACAGCAGGAAAGCAGAACAGTAAAACAGCAGGATAAGAGTGGGACAAGGTGAAGCCCACCAAGGGTGAAACGCGTAGAAAATCAGATTGTGAAGATTTTCAACTTTGGGACATTTGTGGAGAAACAGACTTTCCTAGACCGGGTGACCTGGGCGGTGGAATGCATGCTGACATCCAGAAGTCATCGGTCTGGACAACAGTCGCTGTCTTAGCACCAGATACTATTCAAGGAGGCTAATTCAGGACTAAACGCCCACTCAACAGAGTAGACTGAGAGCTTCTAAGTTCACCACTGATTGCAACAAAGAATAAACTATTTACAATCCCCAGAGAAGTAGGTGACATTATATTGGGTGGTGACCATTGCACTTTATGAATGCAAATTGTTTCCACAAAACGGCGATTTTTCTCTAGAGTGTGAATTGCATTTACAATTGTGTTTTTACAGTTGGCTTGAGGTACACTCCCCACTGTATAGTTACTTACCAATGTTGGGACATTATTTCTAGTTTACGAGTTTCATTGCTCTAAGCTATAGCTTGTAACTTTGGGGCTGATCCACACCTACGGCCGCCGCACTAGTTACAGTGGCCATATGCGTAAGAACGGCATTTCTGCCCTTCTGCGCATGCGCCGAGCAGATGTTGCCTGGCGCAGTTAGGGAAACCCGATCCTCAGGATCGGACGTCCCTAACTGTTGTGTAGTTACGGCAAGGGGGGCATTCCTCGCCGTAACTAAGCAACTGTTACGGAAGGAAGGCAGGGGAAGGTAAGTAAATGAGGGAGGGCGGGTTAAGCCAGTTACGACCCTGTGGCCAGCGTAATTACCTACTGTTATGCCGGTTGAAGTAAAGGTAGCCTTCAGCCGGCGTAACAGTGGGTAATTACTCCGGCCACAGGGGGAGTGCTCCAGAGCTACGCTGGCCGTACTTACGTCCAGCAGCCCAGCGTAGCTCTGGATCAGGCCCTTTGTATCAGTTGATATAGATGTATACATAGTAAAACTCCCATCTCAAACTTAAGTTTCATTTTTGGGTTGAACTGGAGCGTGGGGCAACCCTATTCATATTTGTAAGACTTCATCCACTTAAGGTTACCGGAGAAATAGAGGCTTCTCCACTGCCTTAGTAGACCCTCCACCTCTTAGGTACATGGAGGACCGCAGCAGCCCCTATCAGTTTTAGACCCATATAACTGAGCAGTGCAACTAGGTACAAACATCCTCCTGTTAACCTGGTTAAGTCTATCCTGTATTGACTCATATCCATTTCACACATTGGGCTGGATCCAGACCTTGTTAAGTGCATGAACTTAGTTACTCCTGGGCTAAACCATGTTGATTGCAGGGGAGTCATATTTCATCTGTTGCAAACAGTATTAGAGTTGAGAGGTGATGTTTAATTATACCAAGTCTAAATAACAGTGTGATAGTAAAGCTGGTCAGTATCTGTGTGCAGTAAGCAATTCAAAGATATATCCCTGCATGCAAAGAATACAATTAACTTGACTCCCCCTGAAATCAACATGGTTTAGCCCAGGTGTAACTAAGTTCAAGCACTTAACTAAGTCTGGATACAGCCCATTGCCATCATCAAACTCTGCCCAAAGGGGCACTTGGCTTTTATAAGCTGTCGTATCTTATGAGTCAGTTTATGTGCTGTAATGTAATAGTACCATTTTCTGCCTTGCTGGCCTTCTGTTCACATTGGAACGGATCCAGACCTATGCACACTTTCCGTATGCGCAGAGGTCTTAAAGTCTGCACGGAAAAGGGGAGTAAACTCCTCATGTTACTCCCCCCTCTCGTGCAGACTTTATGGCAGATACGCTGCTATAAGGCAGCCTTAACACAGACTTCTGGATTAGCAGTCCGTATGTTCCCTGATCCAAGCGTATCTTGAAAACCCTGCCCATACTGTAAAATGTTTATCTCCCCCCTGCCCCTCTTGGCGGGCGGAGGGAAAGGACTGCCACTTTGTACGAAAATCCTATCGTACAGAACTCCAGTTTTGTACGATAGGCGTTACATACGGCAATCACACATCACACATCTGGAGGGTGTATGCACCCTTTTCTCCAGACACTCCACTTACACACTTTATGGGCCTTACCAAGACCTATGGCCGCTCGTGTGGTTACGCCGGCCGTAAGCGTATAATCGGCAGTTAGAATGTTCTGCGCATGCGTGTGACAGATGTTTTCCTTCATAACTTCATTAGCGTGAATTGGGCGTCTGTACCATTTGCGTATAAGTGCACAAAGGGGCATGCCAAAAAACGAATCCCGGAAATACGCTACAGTTAGTGAATGTAGGTAGGGGGAGGTATTTAAATTGTACAGTATGGGCTGGGTTACCTTGTTACATAGCGTTAGTACGAACGGGCCATTGTCTGTAGTCTCTTGTTTGCTGCTGTTTACCTTTGTTTCTTGGAAGTTCCCTTGCTTCTAAGTCCTGAATCATTGCAGTCCCACTTCTCTTGTGGTTCTCCTTATCCTGTCTGGGAATCTGTCTGTCTGTGTTCTCCCTTTTGAGTTTTGCTCTTGTCATGTTATTTCTGTACTGTGCCCACCAGTAGTACCTATCTCTGTCCTTTCCCAGGTACCTGTTTCTATTATTTTTTTGTCATGATGCTTGTCTGGTTCTCTGAGTCCTGTCTTGTCTTTCTTTGTTGTGTCCAGTTCTGTTCTGCCTTAAAATTTGGATCTGCCCTCTCTTATTTCTGTTTGGTACTGTGTCCAGGTTCAGTCTGTTGTTCTGGTTTTTATTGTGTCCATTCCATCTTTGTCCTTTCTATTTTACATCCTATGGTGATGTCAGACATCCCAAACCCTGCTGGGCGACTTTCTGGGTGCTTACTGCACAAGCCTATCCCCACCATGAGGGGCTGTAGTGAAGACCAGGCCCTAGGTACACTCTGGTGTGTTGCAACCGTAACAATGCAAAGTAGTTACCTTTGGCAGAATGCTGACATCATCTCTTTCTCCACAGTAGCTGACACTTAAAGACAGATTGCTGCGGAAAAATCCCCTTTTTAACCTGGCCTTCTGTTATCCCAAGTATGTAAACTTGTTGGGTGTGGGTCCCCGTTGCGAATGGCCCTATTTCGATAGGACCATTTGCTCCCAGCCAGTTCCAAATTGGCTGGCACAATGATTGCTGCTGCCTTGAAGAGGCATAGCAATCGATCCCTGGAGCACCGAACATGGTGCTTTGAATGGTAAGTAAGCATTCTATCCCCAACCATCTCCCTAATCCTTACCCTAACCCTCCCCTCTATTACTCTAACCCTATCCCTCCCTTCCCCGCAGCCTAACCCTAAGTCTCCCTTCCCTGCAGCCTGACCCTAACCCCCTTCCCGCAGCCTAATCCTAAGTCTCCCTTCCCCACAGCCTGACCCTAGTCACCCTTTCAATGGCCCTAACCCTCCCTGAAAGCTTAAAAGTCCTCAGAGAGGTTACTCATCAGTCCATGGGTCTGGTGAGCAGCGCTTTAAAAAAAAAATCTAAAATGGCTATAATTTAAAATAGAGACATTTGAAAAGGAACTTTCATCTGTCTCTACTTTGCAATGAGAGCTATTGCTGTGGGGACTCCCACTGTACTTGTTTTTATCATCTTTGATTGATTGTGCATTTTATTAGGAATATTTTAACAGGTGCTGAATTTAAATCCATCTCTTATTGAATAACCTTTCCCTTTTTCTACTACATTAGCCTCTACTGTTTTACACTGGAACCATGTTATAACGAGGTGGGAGGCTATTCCACTTATCAACTACCCTTTCAGTGAAGTAATGTTTGTTCACATTTCCCAATTAGGAATTATCATTAAATCAGTCCCCCAAATACTCTGGATGTTCCCATGGGAAAACTCCTGTTACTTTAAAAGACAGCAATTACTGGACTTTTGGGTCTATGCAGGTAAGTTAATACACTCAGGTTTAATCTACATTCTCTACAAACATATTAGACGTGTTCATGTTATTTTACCCTCATTGTACTTTTTTCTTTGCTATATTATTTATTTAAAGATTGGCCTTAAAAGTCAGTAAAAAAGCTAAAAAAAAAATCAGTTATGTATTACTACATACCTCCAAACCCCATAACAAGTGTACAACTTTACTTCATAGAGGTCACCATACAGTGCATACAACTTAAGCATACCTCCCAACATTTTGGAGCCAGAAAACAGGATAATTAAGCACCGCCTCCACCCCGCCCAAGCCCATCTCCATCCTGCAAAAGCTCCACCACATCCCACCCTCATTGTCATGCCTCACAGGGGAAAAATTTAATAGAAATTTAAAAACAAAACAAAAAAACCTGCCTCTAGTGTAACTCTATTATCGAGACAAACTAGAAGGCAGTCCTGACAGTGATTCAAAATTGGGACTGTCCCACTGGAATAGGGACAATTGGTAGTTATGCTAATGCCAAGTAATGATCTTTTTCAGTCCCTTGTTTGTAAATTTGTAATTCAAATTGTGTTTTGTCATTTCCATCAGCAAGACTCAGCATTTTGAAGAATCAGTCAGAACTTAGGCCCTGATTCAGAGATTGAAAATAAGAACTTAAAGTTACACCTGGACTAAACCATGTTGATTTCAAGGGAGTCAAATTTCATTTGTTGCAACAGTATTATAGTTAAAAGGTGATGTTTCCCAGTTCAAGTCTAATTAGCAGTTTAAAAGTGAAGCTGATCAGGTATCTGTGTGCAATAAGTAAAAGCAAAGCATTCTCCCTGCATGCATAGAATAACATTAACTTGACTCCCCCTGAAATTAACATGGTTTTGCCCAGGTGTAACTTTAAGTTCTTATTTTCAGCCTCTGAATCAGGTCCTTAGTCCACAAACATAAGAGATTGTCTGAGAAAACAGAGATGTGCTGCTACAACTCCACTGAGCAAATCAATAGTACAATCTATACTAAGTTAAAGTAGATGTGTGGTAAATAGGCAATTAGTATGTAACTGGTTCATGATTTTTTTGTGACCCTTATATAATATAGAGCTCAGTCACAAGTGGTGAGATATGCAAAACTGAACAAATTGGACCTGGGTTCAATGAAGCCCCTTCAGCATGCAATCAGAATTCAAGGTCATTCAGAAAAGAAAATACATATAGCCAGCAATGGAATAGGCTTGTAGATGCCAGTTTATGAATTGTGCATATTATATAAAAAATGCCTTATGTTAATATGTAACCTATATTGTTTATCAGGTACAGGCATACATTTTTTGTATGTGTTTTCATCGGTTGTCATGTTGAGAAAACTTTCCTGTTTCTAATAACATGTTTTGTCTCTGCATTTAAAGCTTTCATACTGGGACATAACCCCAAATGGGGATTGTGCAAATCTGCTTTCACAGCTCTCTTTCCATTTACATAATTAATTCTAAATATAACAGAATAAAAAATGTCACTAAGTCCCCAAACAGACATGATGGGGACAGGAGGAAGGTGGGAGGATGTAAATACACGTTTTCATTTCCCGGCTATCCACTTTCTAACCACTAATTCAGAAGTATTCTTCTAACAATATGGGCTTGTTTATAAACGATCAAGACTTTTTTCACCACAAAACCTCCACAGTTACAAAAACACTGACTTATTATTCTCTGAGTGAGTTTTAATTCAATTACAGACAAACATTGCAAAAATGTGTTTTGCGCTATAACAGATTTTTTTTCGGATAAATTGGTTTATCTGGAGCTTCAGTTAGAGAATGGGGATTCAGAGCTGCGTTCATAGTGCCATAGACTCACAATAATTCAATAAGAGGTGAAAATATTTCTCTCAATGGGAAAAGAATGAATCTTGTACATTTTATCTCCTCTGTGATTTAAAGCAGCAGCATGAAGGCATTCGGGGCACAGCCAATTTAGGAACAGAGGGCTTCCAGAAAGAAACAGGAAAAAAAAGCATTTCTTATTTGCAAATTGAAGAAACTGTATGAATAATTCATGATTATGTGAAAAGAGTTTGAAAAGAAAGCACAGACAATGCAATGGAATTTTTTTTTTAATAATTCAAGGCGGTGTCCAAACATTGTGGATCCCCGCTATATTTAAGCATCCATGCGCCTGCCTTAAATTTTTGATCAGTACCAACTTAAAATGGTAATTGAACAAAAGTGAGGACCTTTTGACCACCCAAATCCCTACTTTTACCATATTTTGTAATACTAAACTCCTGTAACTTGTGATTGCAACCCACCCTACTCCCACCCTACTGTCAGAACACATCAGAAATGTCAAAATGTAGCATTCAATATGGTTAGAAACGTTCACATGTGCAATTTACAAATGTGGACATTTTATTAAATTCTTAGTAATTTCAGTGACATCAGTTACAGTCTTTAAAGAAACATATCTGACAACAAGCAAGAGAGGGAGATAAATCAATTATCGGTATGTTTCTGCTTGGTCTGTGAACTCTTTCAAATTGTAGAGCAGACAGGTAGTGCAGGGAGGTACAGTATATGCAACTATAGGAGCCAAGCAGTGCAGCAATATACTGTATATGTTACATGTGGCAGGAAAGATGTTAGCAGGATGTGAAGTTCTCCCTCTGAGTTTTAGTGCCTGGTTTTCCTCACCTGTCTGCTAATTAGTCTCCCTTGTCTGGGATTGCTGCTGATTGGTGGGAGGTCCTTTAAATAGTTTAGCCCAGGAACACTCCCCTGTCGGCTATAGCGTCTGGTGTATTTCCATTAGAGATGTTCACTGACGCCCATGTTTTGGTTTTGGTTTTGGATCTGTATTAACTTCGTATTTTGGTTTTGGTTTTGCCAAAACCGCCCCCACGTGTTTTGGTTTTAGTTTTGGATCTGTATTTTTTTTCAAAAATTGCTACAAAATGCTAAAATTGCATAATTTGGCTCTTTATTGTTCCTATATTATTATTAACCCCATTAAAAATAATTTCCAGTAATTTCTAGTCAATATTGAGCACCTCACAGGTAACAACATTATTTTCATACAGCTTAGGCCAAACGCTGCTGTGGGCTGGCTTGTTACTTACTATTACTAAACAACAGAGCAGCGGCACAAACACACACTGCAGTTTATAGCACATCTATGAAACATTGCCACACAGCAGTGGCAGAAAACAAAAGTAGTGCAAGTACAAGCTTCAGCCTGACAAGGGGTAAAATGATGCAGAGTAATGTGTCAAGAAAAAAAAAAAATTTCCCCAATAAATAGAAATATTAAACATGAATAAACAATAAATGAATCAACAATAAATTTTTATACATTAAAACTAACTAATGTAATAACTATGTATAGTGAAAATGTGTGCAAAAAATATAGTGAAGTATCGACTCACCGTTTTGCAGTCATATGTCTTGGGATGACTTGCTATTAGTTCTTGACGTGTTGACGTGTTGAAAGCTGTTCGGGAAATGTTGATTGAAGATCTTCTCCTCTTGATTGAAGATGCTGCTCCTCTTGATAGTAGATGCTGCTCCGTTGCTAGAAGATGGTCTTCGGCCTCTTCTGGCTCTTGACACAACGTCCTCCTGCTTCCTGTTCTGGGGTGCCGCTGCTAATGACCATTCGGTTACTAGAGGTCCCCCTTTTATAGTGTATTTGACGTCATAGACTCTAGAGACTGCATCCCTTGCTCCTTCCGCCGCCGCCGAATGCCAAAACTCCACAAGATCTGACGCAGGATTTGGAAGTTCGGCCTTGGTGACATCATCCGTGTGTGCTCGGATCCCGCCTCGGATCCCCAAATTCGGGTGGGCTCCATTCTCTGAGAACCGAGCCCACACATCTCTAATTTCCATGCGTCCTGCCTGAGTTTGATCGTGTGTTTTCATCTGTCTCATTGTCTGCCCTGTCTGTGATTCTCAGTGTGAGTAGCTTGCTGCTCGCGCTGGCAGCTGGGCTCCCTTGTCTGGTACAGCGTCCTCCTTGTACCTGCTCTGAGTTCGTTCCATCTACTCAGAGTTCTGTTTTTTTGCCACTATACTTTCCATCTCTGCAGTGTGTATTCCGCTGTGTGTACCATCCTCTGCAGTGTGTATCCTGCTGTGTTTACCATCATTGCAGTGTGTATCCCGCTGTGTGTACCATCCTCGCAGTGTGTATCCCGCTGTGTGTACCATCCTCACAGCATGTGTGTATCCCACAGAGAGTACCATCCTCCAGCATTGTCAGCTGTGTCTGTCATTCCTCAGCCAGTGGAACCCGGCCCCGGGTTTTAGCAGTATCATTCCGGGCACTTTCCTTCCACCCTGTGTATTCCTCTGTGTTTACTCCTCCACTGTTGTCAGCTTCAGTGAGTAGCGTGTGGCAAGTGTCTGTCCTCTGTACCCTGCCTGTGGGGCGCTTATTATTACATTGTAGCCTCCAGTGCCAGCCTCCCATTCACCTGCTGACTCGTGCTATTGCCACCCTGCTGTTTCTCAGGTGCTTGTTGGAGTCCTGTCTTTTCTGTCCACTCAGGTATATCCTGATTACCCTGTATTTCTACCTTACCTGTGCTCAGTATCTGGTCTGTGGGTTCCAGACGTTATCTTGTATATCTGGGTTCCTGACAATTATTTTGTATGCTCAGGTTTATTGAAACAGAGAAGAAAGTGTACTGCACAGCGTAAAAAAACTGCTTTTCTCATTAATAGTCAGTATTGTAAACATACATCATTACGAAATCAGAGAAGCGGGTGCAGGCATACGGCATAGAAACATATTATAAACCAAAGAAGAAAAGAGCCGTATCATATGGTGCACACCTGTTGCAGTAAAAATAAAAATTAACTTTTAATATTATACATTAAAATGTATTATATAATACAAGAAAACTTTAAAAGCTAGCGAAATATTACAGGTAAGTATGGTGTAATAAATGTCAGAAATTACTGACTTGGTGAAATACCCATAAGAAAAAAAGGAAAGAAAGACCTTGCAGCTATCAAAAATAGCAGGACAAGTCAACACCAAAAACAATTGAGGTAATAATACCATACACGTGGGGTTAGCAACATGTAGCCACACCAACACACTATCCCCATCAGACACAATTAACGGATAAATGCAATGTGTAGCCGGCAAGATATCTAAGCGGACCCTAACCGCTAGAAAATAATAAAGAAAAATAATAAAACCTTTTCACAGCAGCGCTTCACTCCCAAAGGAGCCCTCACTGGCCCTGTGAAGACAGGAACAGTCTTACCGGACTATAAAGATGAAAAGATCAAACTGAGGGGAAAAGAGGCTGGCGTATGGTATGGGTGACGAGTCCTGCTTGTAGCCGGGTCTACTCTCCCCTGCCGCCGATGCGCGTTTCGCGTATAGCTGTGTCAAGGCGAGGGGAGCAGCTGATCCAGGTATCTACTTATAGATCAGGCATCCAACCATAGAAAATACGCTCAGTAACGTAGCGTAATTGTGAACGTATGGACCATTCACGTGGAAGGGTTTGTATTTAAAGTGTACAGTATGGGCGTGCTTTGCTGCATAAATTCGTGTTGCCCATACGTACGTGTGCGTATCACTGCGGTTACATTGGCAAAAGTTAAGGTAGGGTTTGGAAAGCGTATCTTGACAAAATACGTACGTTGAAGGGGTGTTACTAGGGGAGTGTATAGAATATACGCACACGAAAATACGCTACGCGAATAAACGTACGGCAAAGGTAGTTCTGGATCTACCCCATAATGCTTATCTAAGTTCTGAGCATTATATCCTGGCATTAGGCTATAGATAGAGCTTATATGAATTATTGTATATATACTCTGGTGAGATTGTATAGTCCATGGTGGTTAGGGGGGAATTGTGTCATATATCTATATACCAATGAAATACCATTAAGCTAATATGTTGAAATTGCAGGTTATGGCATTATGTCCAGGTATATTCCCCCATATATTATATGCATCATAAAGCACATCAACAAGCAACAATTAATAAAGATAAATATGGCACAAAAATTATGGCAAAAATTAGCAGGAAATTCAGATCACTCAATGCAGGCAATGTTCAACTGGTTGTCTAGATGTATATCACCACCACATTTGCTATAAAAACAATCAGTATTTGGACCTTATGATGACTCATAAGAAAGGACTAAATTCATATTTTTCATTTAAGCCCTTGGGGGTCAAAGAGTCCATTAAGAAAATATATGATGTTTCTTTTTGTATTAATTTTTGGACTATATCTCCCCTCCGATTATCGTTAGTGAGTTTCCACATACCATAGATCTTAAGATCTTTGTAGGAACTATTGTGACATGAAAGGAAATGCCGAGCTAAGCTTGTGAGTGTTTTATATTCGTCCTTCCTGAGGAAGTCTGTAAGCGCTATAGCACATAGTGCTGGATGAAATGCTTTGAGACTGTTTTTTACCACTCATAGAGTTTGTTTTAAGACTTTTATTCGGATGCTGCTGGGACCTGAACATCTTAGCTAAACCGCTGCGGGACTCTTCCTCACTGTGGAAGCGAGGACTAGGCGACAGATGGGACAGTCGCATTGGTTGATACATACGGAGCACCAATAGGGGCTGATTCAGAGATACGATTTCCACGGCACTTAGGAGCGTATATTTAGGATCTTAGAAAATTCGCAACACTGCGCATGCGTAGTAAAAATAGTGCAACGCCATGTACGTAGCGGTTAGGAGCGTAAATTCGCTAAGAGCGTAAGTTTAAATCGATCGCAAGCACTTAAGATCTTAAGTGCTGTGAATCTTTAAGATCTTAAGGATTTGCATGGAAATGGGCGGGGGGAGGCAGGGAAATGAGGGAAAGTGGGCGCGGGCTGACACTTTGGATCTTAAATATATGCTACTACGTCACTTAAGATCTCAACTGCAAGCGCAGAGTTAGGGTAAGTCAATGGTGGTCTAACTTTAAGATCCACCGCTGTTTGCAAGGGGAGTGACTGTTTATGCAGTGGGCTGTAAACTGCTTAGATCTTAACCTTAGATGCGTATATTTGCGATCTTTTCGCAATCGCATCTCTGAATCAGCCCCATACAGTGGCATAACTACTGTGAGAGCAGGGGGTGCAGTTGCTACGCGGGCCTGGATAAAAGGGGAGTCTGTGGCAACCCGCACCCACAGAACACTAAGCTGCCATAGGTTAACAGATGAATATAGCACTGGCACTCAGCCTATGAGTATATCAGTCTATGAGCGCTGAGCGCTGTTTAGAAATACATTATCATTGCACATGTCCGATGGTATTGTTTAAAATGTATTTTTTTAATGGAAAAATGTGATGCTTAGATGCTTAATCATTTACATTTCCATTAAATCCGGTAAAGGTTTCCATGTTAGCATGAGATGAATTATTAAAATCTTATTAACTCTTTTATTTTTTTCTCTCTCATAATGTTTAACAGTCATGTATGATTTAATAAGCTCACTGTCCTATTTTTAAGTCAAGACGGGAAACTTGCAACTGCATCTCAACAGTGGCACTAGTAGCATCAGTAGTATGTATCAAGGTTGCTGGGCTGAGTGAAACAATCCAAAAAATAATTGAGACACTGGGAGTCGTATTTACAGATCCGTTTTCACGTGAAGTTGTGTGCGTATTTTTAGGCACGTTTTAACGGCGCATGCCTATAACTTTATTTACGTAAGTGACGTAGAATATACGCACGTAACTGCTTGAGACACGGACATGTGAATCGCAGTTGCGGACATATGTATGGAGGGGCGGGGTTGAAATACGTACCTGAAAAGTTACGTGAAAGAGGGGGGAGCATTTAAATGAGTCTTAGAGGGTGCGGTTACATAGAATCACACGTACGGAATACATATACCCACGTATGTACACACGTAAAGTTAGAGGTTGTCTATGGAGGTGTATGTCTACAACTGCACGGCCGTGAAAGGGGAGTGTCATGGGTGTGGCCTTGCTACGTACGTGCTTATAATTGCGTACTTTTAAAAAACGGATCTGTGAATACGGCCCTGGGTTCCAAACTTTCCTCAGCTTGGCTTTAATTTCACTGGCCAGAGAATACATTATATTATGATCTTCACACTTTGTTCATTTGAGGCTCAAAGCGAAGTGTTCTGGTTCTGTGTTGCAATTGACTAGAATGTGCAGTTTTCATTTTCTGGACTTCAGGCAATCTATATATAATCTTCTGAGTTATACATTTTGATAAGGGAAAAAAAAGTGCATAATTAGAGCGAGTCTCCCTTTCCTATGGTGGAAAGTTACCCCTGGGTTAAACCATATTGAATTGCAGATGAGGAAAATTTAATCTGTAACAGTGTAAAATAAAGGTGGTGAGTATCTGTGTACAATAAGCAAATGCAAAGAATAACATTTCTCCTGCAATGCAATATGGTTTTGACCAGGTGTAAAGTTCCAGCTGTTTTCCTCTTATTTTCAAACTCTGGGACAGGTCCTATATTTGCAAGTGTTTTGCCATGACATATTGTGTTTTCAGATCAAAGGATTGGGAATGTCTTCCTAAATGATGACACTTGAATCATGGCTTCCATTTTTGTTGCATAAGGGAATGAATTAGCGCATCACATCTCCCAAAATATTAGGACTTTCCTGATATCCCAGGAGATTCGGCAAATCTCCCGCAATTCCTGCTCCCTGCCTCTCTTTACAGCAATCCTTAGTGTTAATAAAGCTGGCCATACACTAGGACGATTATCGTCACAGCATTAATTTCTCTCGATAATTGCACCAATTTTTCCTCTAGTGAGAAGTAACGATATCAGTGCCATACACTATGCGATTGTTGGCCCGAGAAAAAAGAGGCTGATTTTTCAGTACTTTTCTTGGTGTGAATAAAATCTTTTACGCCTACAGACTATGCAATAATCTGCACATGTTTTACATAAAAGGCAGTTCAGAGGGTGATTGACAGCAACAATGAAGGAGTTATGCCGGAACAGGATGTTAGAAAATCGTCTGCACATGTCCTGGGTTTCCTTTACTTCCCTGGGGTTCCCCCCCCCCCTCCCCTCCGAACAAGATGCTGCTAATGTTTTGTTTGTTCCTTGTTTGTTTGTAAGTGTCAAAAAATCAATAGAAACTTACTGAATAATCATTTTTTTTATGTGCCGTGTCCCAAAAGGGCTGCTAAACTGGGCAATCCCTCCATATATGTTCCAAAGTACTGGACCCACATGGTTATAGTCAATGGTACTCTCCCATCTTAAATATTAATTTTAGTCCCCATTCCT
>WWET01002273.1:89402-103545 GCA_011038615.1 Limnodynastes dumerilii
CAAAACTATGCTTTATTTTAAAGTCATATTTCTATAGAAGATCTAAATTTTTGAGGGGTGCTTTGAAAGCTGAATAACCACCTAGGCATGTTCCTTAGTATAGTACATGTATGCAATATAGAACTCAATTTTCAGACACAATTGCTTGCTATGGAAGTTTTATACAGCTTACTGTAGTATTATAACCACCAATCATGACAAGGGACCAGAAAGTGACAGGGGGAGGTTACTTCCCTCTCTCATGTGGACAGACAGACCCACGCACATACAGAAAGTCCCCGCCCGCATGAGAGAGGGGAGTAACCTCCCCCTGTCACTCTCCTCTTTCGTTTGTAATTAGTGTGACTTACGCTGTCATAAGGCAGCCTTAAGTCACACTTGCAGATCAGCGGTCCATGTGACCGCTAATCCACGCGTAAGTGGGTGTTAACACCCACACTGTACATTTTGCATGTTTCCACCTTGGCAGGCGGATGGGAAGCACAATGCCTTACAAAAGAAAATCTATTGTACGGAATTTGGTTCTGTGCGATATAAGTTATGTGTGGAAAACGCATGTAACATCTGGAGGGTGAATGCGGCCACCAGTTAAAACAGGTCCCTTATGCACTTTGCGTAAGTAGCCTAACGGGCAGACCTGTGCATCCAGTCCAAGATCATAATTTGATCAACATTTAATCAGTCTGTTTGTGAAAATAAGCATTTTTTTTTTTTTTACCACAAACCACTTCAGATAGCAGATTTAAGCAGTGTACTCTCATCTAAAAGATTAAATATTTCTCCATTTTAAATGGTAATTTTTCTCTTCAAGAAAAAGTTGAAGAGATTTTTACCGACAGTTCTGCAGTTCTCGGCTTACATAATTAACCTATGATCTCAGAGAATAATTTCCCAAGATCTCTTAACACACTCAAACTCATCCATTTACTGAATTCTGCATCGTGATGAAGACAATCATGCTGACAGTGCTGTAATCATTACCAAAGATAGCTGCCAAGATATTTACCCTAACAGTTTAAAAAAATTGTGAAGCACTATGTAATCTGATGGCACTATATAAAAATCTCGTAATAAATAAATTAATTAATAGGCAGGGCCAGCGTGATGCGGTACGTGGGGGAAGGAGTGCATACCAGAGCCAGACTGAAGAGGCGCTCTAGCGTGCGGCTGAAAGGAGGTCTCTGCTATCAGCCGCTGTGGCAGTTACACAGAGCAGCTGATGGCAAACTCAATTTCAGCTGCCAGGATTTGCTATCAGCTGTTCTGTGCTGTCTGGGGATACTGTGGAGGCTGAAGAGACATGATTTGGATACTGGGAAAGCTATAGTGACATGATGGGAATACTGGGATCTGGAGACACATAATGGGGACATGGGGATTCTAAAGTGGCATGATGGGGATACTGGGGAGGTTGAAGTGACATGATGGGGCTCCTGGGGAGGTTGAAGTGACATGATGGGGATACTGTGATCTGGATACACATGATGAGGATACTTGGATCTGAAGACACATAATGGGGATACTTGCATCTAGAGACACATAATGGGGATACTGGCATCTGGATACACATGATGAGGATACTTGGATCTTTAGACACATAATGGGGATACTGGTATCTAGAGATACATAATGGGGATACTGGGGAGGCAGAAATGACATGACGGGGATACTGAAATCTGGAGACACATAATGGAGACATTGGTATCTGAAGTGACATGATGGAGATACCGGGGAGGAGGAAATGACATAATGGGGATACTGGGGAGGCTGAAGTGACATTATGGGGTCACATGATGGGGAATACTGGGAGCTGGAGACACATGAATGGGGAATACTGGGAGCCAGAGACACATGACTGGCGAATACTGGGAGCTGGAGACACATCAATAGGGAATACAAGGAGCTGGAGACATATGAATGAGGAATACTGGGGAGGCTGAAGTGGCATAATGGAAATTCTGGGATCTGGAGACACATAATGGGGATAGTGGAAAAGCATGATACAAATTAATGTGCAATATAGGGAGGATGGAGAGACATGATGGGGAATACTGGGAGCTGGAGACACGTGATAGGAAATATTGGGTAGGCTGGAGACACAAGAATGTTGAATTTATTGCTTAGTGGTCAGAAGGATGCAGTTTGTATTGTATGGTCGTCTGTATGGTATAGCAGTCACTAGGATAATGTCTATATGTTATGGCTGTCACTGAGATATATAGGGCCGAATTCACAACACCGTAATTTTTTACATACGTGCCTAATTTTGCAATTCTAGCTACTATGCATGCGTAGTAACTATTTTACGCTAGCATTTTGTCATGTAGATTGCATACATGCGGTCTTTAAAGATGAAACACTATGTAGATAGTGTAAAATAGTTACAGTGTAAAAAATTACAGTGTTGTGAATCCGGCCCATAGTCTATACTGTTTGGCAGTTTTTAGGATGAATTAGGAGTTGTATAGCAGAGACTAGGATGCGTCTGTACTGTGACTATTATTTGTTTTCTTTTATTGTGCTTACAAGGTTGTGTTTTATGATGATTACATGGATGCTATAATCTACTAACTATAATGTTAAATAAACAGGAGGGCGCAAATTTAAAGTTTGCAGGGGGCGCCAGTCCTGTTAAGAGGTGATAAGCAGACAAGTAAACATAAAAATATAGAATAAAAAAGTTTCAATCACAACTATCAGTAAATCTCTGTATACTGGTTTCATTGTTTCAGCTTATGCTTCACATTTCAGTATTATACAATGTATAATTATACAAACTTTGCTGTTGTGACATTTCTCTGTGCAATTTTCAGCTGCACACACTCAGCACTAAGGAGAATGCAGTCATGGCAGATTCGGGTCAGAATGTAACTCTAGTATTAACGGCTCCTAAGGGCTGGGTGTAGAGGAATGTAGGGATGTAGTCAATGTATAGTAAGGGCGCATCCATCAAGTTCATCTGGTCCAAGTCAGAACTCAGCTATAAAATTTCAAGGCTTTTGTGTAACATTGAAAGAAATCTTCTATAAAATATATTTGTTGTCCTATAGTTGCATAATGTAAGTTTTCTATTAGAATCTACAAGCTGTTTAGAGGGTTGAATTACCCAAAGATGAAACAACAAGGCTTTGAGAACTGATTGGTTGAATCATTGTTTTATAGCTTGCATGGTGTAAAGAAATTCATTTCCCTCTGATAAAACCATGTATATCATGTATAATGCATCAGGGTACCCCAGTGGTTGAAGATTGATCTACTACATACTTCTTTTCTATGGATAATTTTAATTGTCTTATAGAGGTGTCTATCCATAATTTTGAATGAACATGGAAAGTGACACAAGAGAGTGACTTTATTGACTTACAAGTGAGGGATCACACTGATTCCTGGAACTCCTGTAGTAATATTGACTGCTGTAAGCTGATCAGACGGATGCACCTACCTTATGGTAAAGACGAGTGTGGGTCCCTGTTTTGATAGGGTTGTTCACTCTCAGCCAGTTCCGAACTGGCTGGGATATTGATTGCTTATGCCTCAAAAAGGCATAGCAGTGGATCCCTGGAGCACCGTGTTCGGTTCTCCAAAAAGTAAGTAACCCCTCTCCCTAACCCTAAGTCTTCCCCTGCTGTCTAAACCTAAGTTTCCACCACAGCCTAACCCTAAGTCCCCGGCAGCGGCGTTTCCAAAAATGAATGGGTGACTATACCGATCACATACTCACCCATTTATTACAAAAAAAAAATCTAAATCTGCTGCCATTCGAAATTGAGACAGCCGAAAAGCAACTTTTAGCTGTCCTTACTTTGGCTGACAGTATTCGGTACGGGGACTCACAATAGGTAAAGACAAACGAACACCTTTGTCTACCACAGTGAGCGATCACACTGACCTCTAAGCATAAATGTGTGCCGATTCGACAGATGCACCTACTATGGTAAAGACATATGAACATCTCCATTTACAACGGTGAGATATAAAATTCAATATAAGCAGGTGAGCTTAACCCAATATAGCTATATTGTGAACTAAGCCTTTGGGCCTGATTCAATTAAGCGCAAAGTTATTTTTTTCCGCGGATTTTGCTAATTTGCATATTTTTTTAACTCAGATTTTTCGGTCCTGATTCAATTCCGTTTTTTTGTGTATTTTTTTGGTCTATCGCGCATATTTTTTGTCCCTATTTAAATGCATTGCAAGTGCAAATTTTTGCAATTCAATTGTGTTTAATGTGTTAAAATTCGCACCTCATCAAGGTGCGTATTATGACATGTGAGGGTGAAATTCATGAAAACTTTCAAGTGTACAGCTCCTCTATGCTCCTGATCACCTCCCAGCGAAGTGGCAACAGAAATGTGATACTCCACATAAATCTATGCAGCCTGCAACTCAAATAAATAGCTGTAGGTTAAAAAATAACTAAAAAGTATGAGAGAACATTGAAAAGTGAAAAATGACGCTGCCAGAAGTTTTAAAAAAACAACAATCCGAAAAAGTTATTTTATATTATTCTCTACTACAATAATAGGTTATTACTGAGTTGCTGCAGTCTAATTTTTGACATTCAAGTGCAGAAGGTCCTAAATAGATTATTACAGACATATGGCAGCGCTGCTTATGGGAAGTGATTGTGCTGACATTTGTTATTGCGTGGGTAAAGATACAGAAATACACGCGCGTATTTTATAACGCTAGGGAAGCTAAAACATGAGCGCTGACAAATACGCTCATGGTCCAATTAATGCTCGTTAGAGGCGGGGGGACATTTCTAATTGAATCGTGCAAATTTTTTCGGGCGAATGGTGTGTATTTTATACGTGCAGAGTTTAAAAAAAAAGATGTGCTCAATTGAATTAGGCCCTTATATAATGTTTGTTTGGAGCAATGAACCTGTCTTTGTTCATGGAAGATTCAATATATGTATACTTTAGAGAGTGCCTTAAGGTGGGTTAAGGATCTCAATTGCTTTTGAAGAGTTGGACCACTGAATTTCATTTCCAGCTGGTATATTACATTTTCTCTATCTCCTCAGACTGCTTTACACTCCTCTGCAAGTATACTAAGGGCCAGATTTACTAAAATCATGGGACATCTCTGGAGTTTGGCTGCAATTATTTTGTATTGCAGAGCATGATGTGCCTTATAGTGCCATAAGCGCAGCATGCCAAGCTTTTAAAAGCATGCCGCCGCCCCCGTAAATAGTAAATACATACTTTGGCCCCGTATACATTCAAAAACAAACATAGCCCTGTACATATTAATAAATCATTACTGCCCTTATACATATAAATAAATAATTACTCCCCCCGATCCCTATAACTGAATAAATGCTGGCCCATACATAGAAAGCTTTAAATGCTGGCACGATCCCTGTAAATGCTGCCCCATACATAGTAATCTGTATATGCTGCCCCATACATAGTAATCTGTATATAATGTCTGATGCCTATAATTAATTAAATAAATGCTGCCCCATACATAGTATGATGTAAATGCTGCCCCGATGCCTAGGCATCATGAAATAAATGCTACCCAATAAATAGTATTGTGTTAATGCTGCCCCGAAACATAAAAATAATTAAATGATGCCCCATACATATAAATAACACATGCCCCGGTATATATAAAATAAAATCCCTGCCCTCCCATCATTTAAAAATATTATCATGTTCCCCCTAACTATTCCTAATATTTTCAATGCACACATTAAGTCAAATTTTCTAATAAATGACCCTAAGGGCCCGTATTTATAACCTCTGACGCGTTAATTATTTATTATTATGTATCAGCGCATAGTTTGTTTTTGAATATGTACGGGGCCATAGTATGTATTTACTATACAGGGCACATAATGTATGTGGTAGCATGCCATTAACCCTTACCATGGTATCGCTTATGGTACTAGAAGGCACAGCATGCCCTGAAACATTAGTACTAGATGCTGCAGCATGCTAAGGGTTAATAGCATGCCAGCAGGCGTTCTAATTATTTTTAAGGGTTTATGGATTTTTTAATTAACTGTGTTTTTTTTTAACAAAGTGACACCCATCCATCTCTTTTTATCTCTGGCGATTTTTTACCCATTCTACAGTGAGTTTGAAACTCGCCCCTTAGTAAATCTGAGATTTGTATCTGCTGAATGGGAATAATTGCCAGAGATAGATCAACAACAGCGATTTTTACAAAAACCCATCTCTGGCGATTTAATAGTCAAATTACCTTTAGTAATTCTGAGATTTCGCCAGTAAAAAAAAAAAGCAAGCACTGGTGATTTTGACAAACTCGACTTTAGTAAATCTGGCCCTAAGAGTGCTTAACTGGAGCGACTCTGTAATTGGTCACACTGCTGAATTAATATTAATCTGCTACATGTCGATACATGGGGGCTGATTCAGAGATGCGATTGCGAAAAGATCTTAGCAGGTTCCAGCCCACTGCATAAAGAGTCACTCCCCTTGCAAACAGCGGTGGATCTTAAACTTAGACCACCATTGACTAGCCCTAACTCTGCGCTGGCAGTTGAGATCTTAAGTGACGTAGTAGCGTATATTTAAGATCCCAAGTGTCAGCCCGCGCCCACTTTCCCTCATTTCCCTGCCTCCCCCCGCCCATTTCCATGCAAATCCTTAAGATCTTAAAGATTCGCAGCACTTAAGATCTTAAGTGCTTGCGATCGATTCAAACTTACGCTCTTAGCGAATTTACGCTCCTAACCGCTACGTACATGGCGTTGCACTATTACTACGCATGCGCAGTTTTGCAAATTTTCTAAGATCCTAAATATACGCTCCTAAGTGCCGTGGAAATCGTATCTCTGAATCAGGCCCATGGTTCCTAGAGTTCCATCATGAGTGTGTTTTTTTCCACAGACTGTTACATTTCTACCAACGAATCTTATTAGGACCAATCATAAGTGGTGTGATTTTTGTCTTAACTTTCACTGCGGAACAAATATCAAATTGCTGCATGACGATATGTGGAGCTTAGAGCCCCATTATAAGTCTGCCCCTTAGCTCCCATCAGCTTCATTCTATGGTGTGTGCAATCAATCTAATTTTGTGGATAATTCTATTATGGGCATCATCAGATTTTTGTCTATTCTCCATTATTGATATTGTTGTTGGACATCTTTGTTTAGATATTGGTTATAAGTAGACATAGGATTATATATATTTGCATGTTTGTATATGCAAATGCATAAAACACTATTTTTATAGTGTTATTGCATATTTTAGTACTTTTTCATTGACAGTGCTTATTTCAGTAGTTAAATGTGTTAGGCGTCTTGTATTACGCCGGAACGGTGGCGGGCCGCAGCCAGTGACGTGTGCCTCACACGCACTCGGCAAGCGCACTGAACCCAATCTGCTGGCTCACACTAGGCTAAAGCGTTGGCAGGATGTGGCGCACATGGGGGGAAGGGAGAACGGCACTCGTTGCTTCACGCAATTCAATTGTTTGTCATTCAATTGCTCGCTGTGTTTGTTAACTTACGAAAATCTTATTTTTGTTGAAATAATGCCGCCAGTGAAAAAAAATACCCAGACTTTAATGGAATCTTGGATAAAAAATTATCCAGGCCAATTTACGACTGATGGCACTGTGATTTTCTGCAAGGTTTGTGACAAGCGAATACCTTCATCAAAAAAATACCAGATCGATCAACATGTGAGTACTGCTTCCCATATAGCTGCAATGTAATTGTATATTGTCACAAGAATTACAACTGATTATTAATATATATATATAAATATATTGTGAAAATAAACGTTAATTCTAATAATAAAAAGTATTTTGATTGTGCATATTTTGCCCTTTTTAGTGCATATTTGCATGCATATTTTGCCATTTTGATAGTGCATATAATCCGATGTCTAGTTATAAGCATGTCACAGATGTTATTTACACTGACTGGTATAAGACTCTTCCATTTGCGGTTATTACTTTGTTATATCTGTGATACATGTTTCAAGTTTTATATTACTATTGATATTTACTTCCTAATGTACCGTAGTTTTTAATAATAATAAAAATATAATATACTTAAGTGCAATCTTACATATGATTCAGCATAAAGCGATTTGAAATTACTGATTGGCGCTTTAATCTGCTTCAATGTGGTTCAATGCAGATCGGATGATGTGTATTGATTAGCAAATTTTTTGATATAAAAAAAGATTGTTTATCTGTTTTACCTAGTTGAGACCTTTCTGTTAAGATGTGACCATTTACGCATATTACAAAGTGTCAGAAGCTACTGCTACTATATTCAGAAACTACTGCTTCTAATTCATTTCTACATGCCTTTCTACATGTAGTAATTAGAAAAATGTATTTTTACATTTTTATTTTAGTTAAAAAAACATTTTCATAGTGTTGTGTGTTCATATAACTACCGAAATGTTTACACAATTCCTATTTTTTTCTTACTGTTTACTATATACTGTACAACACTTCTCTTGCTCAATGTATTTACCTTGTAGCTGCTTTGTGTTACATGTGGTGACAGTCCAAAGATAATATTGTGCGTGCTTTTGCGTTGCACATAGCCCGCATGGACGTAACTAGGGATGTGCGATAGGAATGGCCTCCCAGGGCGCAAAACTTAAGGGGGGCAACAGATAGTTAATATTTATTAAATTGGTTTAAACTCCAGGATCAGGGGCACTAAAATTTTTAGCTACTGCTCTTTAGACCGCACTCATTTTTCAAAATGTACGATGCTGTTACACGCTGCAGTGGTAACGCTCACCTTCCGGGCAGGTCCCATGTGGCGCCGCATTTCCTCTCTGCTACACGCTGGAGTGTGTAACGCGTCACCAAGCCGCTCTGGCTGCGGCGCCGCGTCTCTCCCATCCTCTGCCTCCTCCCTCCAGGCGTGCGTGCGTCCTGGCCGTTGCCATGGTGCCAGGATGCTTTTCTATTCAGCAGTGTGTTTGGCTGCAGCCAATAGAGTGGCTGCAGCCTCTTTATCAGTGTCTGAGCATCAGCTTCGCGCTGCCAATTATAGATTTTTGCTGACAGCTTTTTCTCCTCTCCATTTTCTCTTATCATTCCTTGCCCAGTTATTCTTCTCTGATTATTGAGTGACCTTCCTTGCCTCTCCTCTGTGTCTTGTGTGCTCCCATCCGTCCTCTTATCCTTACCTTCCATTTGAGTGTTTCTGCTGAGAGTAGTGTGTTTCTGTGAGAGTAAGCCCTCGTTAGTCCACTGTCTGTCTGGGTGCTGTTTTCCTTCCACACTGGGTTTTTCCGCTTCCTTAGTTTTGTGTTTTACTCGCACGCATAGGTTCTGTCTGCCGGGGGCTGCAACCTGCCAGTTTTTGCTCACCATTAGGGGCTCCAGTGAAAACCAGACTCAGGTTAGACTCCGCACCCTGGTGGTCTGTTTCCTAACATTATAATCGGCTCAAAAATATATACCATTATCTCCTATGGATTCCGCCACTGCTGAGGCTATTAATGCGCTCATTGCGCAAATGCCGCATCTGACCCAAGTGGTACAAACCCTCATGTCACAAGTAAAGGGGCAGGAGGACGCCATCTCTAACCTGCAAGTCAGTCAGGCTCAAGCTCAAGCTCCCGCTCCAATTCCACCACCACCGACGGAGCCTACCGATGTCAAAGTGCCCCTGCCTGACCGTTTCTCTGGGGATCGCAGCAAGTTCCAGCAGTTTAAGAATAGCTGCTTGCTTTATTTTCAACTTCGCCCTAAAGCTTCCGGTACTGAGGCACAGCATGTAGGAGTGGTCATCTCCCTGCTCCAGGGTGATCCTCAAACTTGGGCGTTCGGCCTTCTTCATGACCACCCGGCTCATCTGACTGTGGACTCCTTTTTTCAGGCCTTAGGACTCATCTCAATGATCCCGACCGGGTAGCAACTGCAGAATCCAAGATCCAGACCTTACGTCAAGGACGTCGGTCGGCGGAGGAGTACGCCACTGAGTTTCGTTGCTGGGCCTCCAACTGTCTCTGGAATGACCCAGCCCTCCGCAGTCAATTCAGGACAGGGCTTTCAGAACAGTTAAAAGATGCCCCGGTCCAATATCCTCCTCGGAGGGATAGTCCTTGGAGGGGTTGATGTTTCTTGCCACAAAGATTGACTGACGGCTCCGGGAACGTAGAGCCGAGAAAGACGTTGTCTCAAACACTCCCACTGTCTTTGTACCTCCTGTAGCTCTTGAGGAAGAAGAGCCTATGCAGCTGGGCTCTTTTCGTCTATCAATACATGAGAGAAACCGTTGACGAGCAATGGGACTTTGCATGTACTATGGTACCTGGGGACATATGGCTGATCAATGTCCCAGAAAGAAACCACCAGTGGGAAATGAGTAGACCAGGCAGATAAGAAAGAGGTCCGCCTGGGGGTACAGTTAATCTCTTCCCAAAATTCTCTAATCGTTCCTGCTCGGTTGGAGTGGGATTGCCATCGCATTGATGTATCAGCTTTCATTGACTTTGGTACTGCGGGACATTTTCTGGATTTCGAGCTAGCCCGTAAATTGGGACTGACTCTGAGAGATCTCAAGAACCCCATCACTGCGTGTGGGTTGGATGGTCAACCGTTGTCCGGAGGCCAGGTCTTCCTAGTCACTGCTCCTGTTCAACTCCGGGTTGGTGTCTGTCACTTGGAGATGATCGAGCTCCTGCTTATTCGGTGCCCTGATGCTCAGTTGATCTTGGGTCATCTGTGGCTTTCCAGACATAATCCACAGATTGTAAAAAGAATTGTTTTATGGGCGCTCTTGTTGAGTTATAATTATAAATTTTAAATTTTAAGCAGCCGTCAAGGGAGGATTTGTGCCTCACTCCCTGCTATGAAATTTGGATATCTTCCAAATACCAAAGAATACAAATAATAAAATAAAGACAGCGCTATAAATGAATTGCTATTATACAATAAATGAATCCTATAAATGAATGTCAATTATGGCAGATAGTAAAACAATAGATACTGGCATAGAAACTGTAAATGTATAACAATTTATTAAACACACAAATAAAACATCAATAAGAAGCTATATATAAAAATATATGGTATATTCCTCAATATATTCCAATTGGATGACTGGGATTTGTTAAACCACTCTTAATAATAACCAAAGGACTAAACCCATACCCTTTACAAAACAGCTGCTGTTGACAAATACATATATAATCCAATATCTATTCATTAAAGGAATCTGATTCTGTCTTTCCACTAAGGTGGTTAATAGGTGTGGATATGCGATAAATCAACTTGCCCCCTTCTCAACGGGCAGGTGAATATTCTTATTATTGTGGTTTTAAGGTTGTTCAATGTCCACATGTGATTCCAATGCACGCGTGCACAGATAGATGACAGGATCTCCTTTCAAATGATATGGCAAATCCTTCAATTAGAAGGTTTTTTTACCTGGTGTCCGCGTTGCTCACCGATACCCGCAGGTACGGGAAGATTAGTGTCGGTAGCCGCTTCCAGGAATTGCAGGTACTGTGTTGATAAAAAAACAGCAGGTCTGGTGTCCGCGTTGCTTGCCAATTCCTGTATATGCGGAAAGATAGAAAAACCGTCGGCCGCTTCCAGAAGTTTGTAAATTGCTGCGATGATAATACCAGCGGGTCTATTAATAATTGAGGCACGGTCAAATCCTAGGTGGCCAACCTTGGATAATCCGATTCTTCTGGATCCTTCGTGGGTATAGCTAAACAGCAGGCAATTTGGTGATGGTAAAGTTCAATTTCACAGTCAGTACTGCTTACGTGTTTCATCTACAACAGTAAACTTTCTCAAAGCAAGTTGCATTGAGAAAGTTTACTGTTATAGACAAAACCCATAAGCAGTCCAAATGTTCATGGGCTTTTCCAACTATTACAGATGCTTTGTGCATCATTTCTCTGTCTTAATATCTCCCATTTCCAACCTAACCAAGAATGGTGCGGATCCCAGGAATTGGTTTGGGCAGGCGGTGAAGGCTTTTAAGGCCCGGTTCTCAAGCATCCTCGGCCGGATCTCCCATTCATTATCGAAGTTGATGCATCTGATGTCGAAGCAGGAGCTGTCTTATCCCAACCAGACCCCACCAGCTCTAAGTTGCACCCATGCGCTTTCTTCTCTAAAAAGTTTACCAGTGCTGAGAAAAATTATGACATCGGAAACAAGGAGTTGCTGGCCATAAAGATGGCGTTTGAAGAGTGGAGGCATTGGTTGGAGGGGGCCATCCATCAAATTACTGTTCTCACGGATCATAAAAACCTAGCCTTAATCGAGTCTGCTAAACGACTTAACCCCAGACAGTCAAGGAGGGCCTTATTCTTCACCCGTTTCAATTTCGTGATAACCTATCGACCCGAATCTCTGAACAAGAAGGCTGATGCCTTGTCCCGGTCTTTTCTTCATGAGCATGCCCCCTCCTCACCTCCAGCATCTATTGTTCCAAGCTCTTTCATCCTGGCTAGGCTAACTCAGGATCTTCAAGCTTTCATCCTTCAAGCCCAAGTACAATCACCATCTTCCACCCCCTCTGGGAAGCTGTTCATTCCTAAAAATCTTAGGAGGGTTGTTATCAATAAGGGCCATTCTACCAAGAGCGAAGGACACATGGCGATCCAGAAGACTATCAAACTTCTTTCTCATTCTGTCTGGTGGCCCACCATGCATCAAGATGTTCAAGAGTTTGTCTCAGCTTGTACTTCCTGTGCCTTGAATAAATCTTCAAGATCTGCTCTGATTGGTCCATTGCAGCCCCTCCCTATTCCTAAACATCCCTGGACACATCTTTCGATAGAACTTTATTACAGATCTTCCTAAGTCCAATGGGTGCACCATCATCTGGGTGGTTGTCGACCGCTTCAGTAAGATGAGTCATTTCATTCCTTTGCCCGGCCTTCCATGAGCTAAATCTTTAGCAGATTTATTCATTCAACACATAGTTAGGCTGCACGGTCTTCCCAAAGATATCGTCTCAACTCCTGCAACTCTCGGTTCCAGCCCACCATCTTGAGGTCTTGTCCAGAGGACAGCGACCTCCCGCTGCCTGCAGCCAAGACCATCCCCACCATCAGGAGCTCTGGTGAACACCAGGCTTGTAGTTAGACTCCGCGCCTCTGGTCTGTTGTGGTCCATTTACGGACCTGCGTTGAGTCCAGTGCATGACACGCTATAGCCTAAAGTTATAGCCACTATATTTTGCAATGTAGCCTGTACTTAGACAAACTTTAACATTAGCAGATTGTGAAATATGTTTGAGTCAAATGTGCAATATATTCAAGAGTTTTCTATTACTCTTACTTTATTACTATTTTATTACTCAATTGATTTCTAGGGGCCTCATTTATTAAAGACAAATTTTTCATGCGTTTTACATCGCGGCCCATCGCGGCGATTTTGGCGCGATTTTTTTTAAAAATGTCTCAAATTCATCTCGATTTGTTTCAAACACAGGCGATGCTCCGCGATGTTTAAAGGGCTTAATCGCGGTGATTTTCAATAGAAAACCACCGCACCGTGCCCTTTACCTAATCGCGGCAAATCGTCTGACATTGAAAAAGCCGTAGCCATGCTGTACTGATCGAACTACAAGGATTAGCAAAGCTGATCCTTGTAATTCTATCAGCACAACATGGTTACAGTTGTAATCATGCAGCGCTGCGTGTACAGTGTAAAAAATAAATCACAAGACATACATTAACCCCTACATTGTAAAAATAAAGTATGCATGTAAAAAAAATATTTTCATAACTATGAGTGCACTTACCTTAAGTGGTCATCTCTCCTAAAGTAAGTGAAGTGTGTGCAATGTATCGTGTGTATAAAATATAAAAAAATATTTTTACACTCACCATTTGATGTCCGCATCTTGGGAAGCCTTCAAATGTTCTTTTTCAGATGTCTTCTAGTCTTTTCTTGCAGCTTGGATCATATTCTCCTGTTGACACACAGCTGAAGATGTTCTTTCATCCATCGCGGCATCTTCTTATGACGAGCAGGTCACAAGGGGGGCGCTGTTTTTATACTGCAGGTGACGTTAGTTACATTGGTCTTCTACTGTTTCTGATGTCACCTGTAGTATAAAAACAGCGCCCCCTAGTGACTGGATCGTCCTAAGAAGATGCCGCGATGGAGAAAAGAAGATCTGCTGCGTGTCAACAGGAGAAGATGAAACAAG
>WWET01002273.1:114352-128000 GCA_011038615.1 Limnodynastes dumerilii
CCCACTCCCCCAAGTGGGCAGTGGCTTTAGGGAATGTCAACTAGTGGCTTCAGGGAAGGTATGGAAATAGTAATCATGAATATTGAAGACTATTAAGAATCATGCAAACTCTAAGCGACACACAGACTTACACAAAACTTGCAGACAAATTTAGTAAAAAAAAAGGGACTAAAGACAGACATCATAGCAAGAAGAGAATATGAATCCCTCAACATTCCTAATCCGAAAAAACACTATTGATTTATATTTATCAAAAATTTACAAAGCTAAAACAAATCCACCAAGTACAGCAATAATTTCAGGTATCAATTTACTCCACCCATTACAAATACAATTGATCAGAAAACAGCTTCTTTTGGTATGGAGATGACTTCTGTATAAAGTGCCAGGGCATAACAATGGGCAAATAATTAATGCCCAGATATGCCAATCTCTTTATGAGTTACTGAGAAGAACAACACATAAAGGCCAACCAGAAATGTAAATCAAACCACTAAAAAGCGCTAAGTCCTGCAGCACTCCACTAAACACTGAAAGAGGCCCAACTCTAAGAAATAGTCAATAAAAGAAAAAGTGTCAGTGTTGGCGCTGGACAGCTAAGGGGGATGGGGTCAGATAATTAGGGGGAGAGGTATGGATATCTATTATTTCTAGGGGAACAATTAATATAAAGATATGTAACAATTGTACAATGAATAAAAAATCCCACAAGAGGTGTCAAAAATAGGAACAATAGGAACAATTGGTGGTAAGGGAGGTACAAATATATATAACAATTGCACAATGAATAAAAATCCTACAATAGGTGTCACAATAATAAAACTTGGATCCAGAGAGTTATATAACCAATAAAATAATTCCGTCAATAAACTTTAAATTAAGGAGACATAAATAGTTCAATCCTGCAGTGATCAGCTAATTAAACACAAAAGGTAAATAGGATGAGTCCCACAGCGGGGATCGTCCAAGGGTATATTAAAAGTACTTTGGGGAGACCGCAGCTAAAGGAATCTATGAGGGAAATCCTTCCAGAGATCCTTAAACGGAGACAAAAAGTATACAAAACATCTTTAATGCATGAATCAAATTAAACAAAACAGATATGTGTATGTTAAGCTGGTTACACATCTATCCGGTTATTGGGCCAATCGTGCGATTCACCATTGGGTCGGATTGCAGTGTGTAGTGTGCGCAGGTATCTGACTTCCCTGCTCCTGGGCAGTATAGACAGATAGCTGGACAGTGTTGCCTGTTTCAGCAGGTTATGAAAGATCTCGTGTGTACGCAGGAATCTGCATCCTCCAGGGGACTTGCAGTGGTCTCATTGTGAGTCATTGCCTCTTGTAACTGTAGGTGTGTAACCAGACTTATTTCACTGGTGGCATAACAGAATACGCTCCTAATTGGGGAACGTCCAGGTGAATGTCATAAAAACGAAGGATTTGCAGCTAGAATATAAGATCGTCTGTAAATAAAGCTTGTGACTGGCACGTTCTAATGTAGTCTACAGCCAGGCTCTTGTGTAGTACGTTTCAGCTGGACTTTGTGGACTCTCCTGGTTTGAGGTCTATCCCGATTGTACTTTGATGTAAGTTCTTGTCGTTGGAAACGCCTCATAAAATAAACTTGTCGTCTACTTTGCCGGCTAATCTCTCCCCTGATCAGCGGGTTATGGCGGCATCACATGACGCGCTGACAAGCTTCTACTGGCTTGCTGCTGCTTCCGAGGGCTAACGTGTTGTCTTCATTCCTCTGTAGATGGGAACGTATATAACTTTATACAACTCTATATGAGGAACGTATATAACTTTATACAACTCTATATGAGGAACGTATATAACTTTATACAACTCTATATGAGGAACGTATATAACTTTATACAACTCTATATGAGGAACGTATATAACTTTATACAACTCTATATGAGGAACGTATATAACTTTATACAACTCTATATGAGGAACGTATATAACTTTATACAACTCTATATGAGGAACGTATATAACTTTATACAACTCTATATGAGGAACGTATATAACTTTATACAACTCTATATGAGGAACGTATATAACTTTATACAACTCTATATGAGGAACGTATATAACTTTATACAACTCTATATGAGGAACGTATATAACTTTATACAACTCTATATGAGGAACGTATATAACTTTATACAACTCTATATGAGGAACGTATATAACTTTATACAACTCTATATGAGGAACGTATATAACTTTATACAACTCTATATGAGGAACGTATATAACTTTATATAACTCTATATGAGGAACGTATGTAACTCTATATGAGGAACATATATAACTCTATACAACTCGATATGAGAAACATTTTGCCACAAGGCATAATCCTCATGGTAGCCAATCTCTGCCATGTCTGTAACACTGGTCACACATTGGTCTATTCTGCTGCTTTGTATAACTGTCAGGGAACAGAAGTAACATCCAACCTTGCACCATAGGATTTCCATAATGAGACTGCTCAGTAATTATTTTGACTAAGAGGCGCCTTTAAAATATAACTGAGACCCTAAATGTGCTTCAGACTGAGAAAGTTTGGGAACCACTCTACTAAATTTTTTTGTGTTTACAAGGAGATTCACAGTTACGTAGTTTTCGTCTTACGTACGTTGCATGCGTAGTAGCTTATTTACGCTATCTACGTACCATTTCTGTACGTATATTGCGTAAGCGTGGTCTTTAATACAGCCCATGAAGAGGTAAAATATCCCTGTAGTATATTTCCTGTACTCAGGACACTGCACAGCTTTAATATAAAATGACAAAACATAAGAGACAAGGATTACTTTTCACAATCAAAAATCAGTTACAATTGTTAGGACTGGAAGTATTTAATTAGTAACCATGGTAGCCTCGCTTTGAAGTGGCTAAACGGTAAACAAAGTATCTTTACTGTTCGGTGAAGATACTTTGTAAAGATACTTTGTTTACCTTTAGTTATCCTTAGTAATCCTTGTCTCTTATGTTTTGTCATTTTATATTAAAGCTGTGCAGTGTCCTGAGTACAGGAAATATACTACAGGGATATTTTACCTCTTCATGGGCTGTATTAAAGACGACGCTTACGCAATATACGTACAGAAATGGTACGTAGATAGCGTAAATAAGCTACTACGCATGCAACGTACGTAAGACGAAAACTACGTAACTGTGAATCTCCTTGTAAACACAAAAAAATTTAGTAGAGTGGTTCCCAAACTTTCTCAGTCTGAAGCACATTTAGGGTCTCAGTTATATTTTAAAGGCGCCTCTTAGTCAAAATAATTACTGAGCAGTCTCATTATGGAAATCCTATGGTGCAAGGTTGGATGTTACTTCTGTTCCCTGACAGTTATACAAAGCAGCAGAATAGACCAATGTGTGACCAGTGTTACAGACATGGCAGAGATTGGCTACCATGAGGATTATGCCTTGTGGCAAAATGTTTCTCATATCGAGTTGTATAGAGTTATATACGTTCCTCATATAGAGTTGTATAGAGTTATATATGTTCCTCATATTGAGTTGTATAGAGTTATATATGTTCCTCATATTGAGTTGTATAGAGTTATATATGTTCCTCATATTGAGTTGTATAGAGTTATATATGTTCCTCATATTGAGTTGTATAGAGTTATATATGTTCCTCATATTGAGTTGTATAGAGTTATATATGTTCCTCATATTGAGTTGTATAGAGTTATATATGTTCCTCATATTGAGTTGTATAGAGTTATATATGTTCCTCATATCGAGTTGTATAGAGTTATATACGTTCCTCATATAGAGTTGTATAGAGTTATATACGTTCCTCATATAGAGTTGTATAGAGTTATATATGTTCCTCATATAGGGCCTGATTCACACTTAAGAATCTTCTTAAAATAAGAACTTAAAGTCACTCCTGGGCAAAACCATGTTGATTGCAGGGGGAATTAATTTAATTGTATTCTTTGCATGCAGGGATATATCTTTGAATTGCTTACTGCACACAGATACTGACCAGCTTTACTATTACACTGTTATTTAGACTTGGGCTGGGAAATATCACCTCTCAACACTAGTACTGTTTGCAACAGATGAAATATGACTCCCCTGCAATCAACATGGTTTAGCCCAGGTGTGACTTTAGGTTCTTATTTTAAGAAGATTCTTAAGTGTGAATCAGGTCAAAGGTGTGTAGTCTAAAGATGCTTTACTGTGGCACTGTCTTTTGAATGTTTCATTCCCTACCCTATATTCTCATTGGTCTCAACCTCTATAACAGTCATGTCTCGGTAATTAATACCCCCAATAGTGCCCACCAGCAGATATTAATACCTGATAACAGATTTCAAATATCCTATTACAAAAACTGGATTGCTTAGTGAGGTACAAACGCCTCTTCACCCCAAGGAATGAAACCACAGATAAAAATACAACTACATTTCAAAACAAATTTTATATATTTTTTTAATTTTATATTGTGAGGATACAGGGCCGTATGCAGAGCTCCGGCCGCATTGCATATGCGGCTGGAGTTTTCAGATATGTTCTACTGCGCATGCGGTGTTAAAGATGTTTAAAGATGTTTTAAACTTTATCATGTGGTCTCTTACTCTGTACACGTTCTACTATTCTGTAATTGCTATTTGATGCTTACCAGCTGTGCAAAAAGTATAACAGTGGATCGTTGTAATCTAACTCACACACCCCCTGACGAAATCTTCCTGACGAAATACGTAGGTGTGGGGCTTTACATCGTGCCTCTGAGACTCTGATTCCTCCTTACCACGTGTAAGACGCTGTGTACCTGCACGGGCTATAATCCAGACGCTGAACCATCCGATGCTGGACTAACCCGCTGGAGCGGTAAAACACTTTCATTCTTTGCTTGAACCAATAGGTTCTTTTCTTTTGGCACGCAGATATTATTGTGCTTTTAAGAAATTTCCATTTGTTGAATAAATATATTGCACCATGAAGCGCTGTTGACTAGCATTAGGATTGATGGTATTAGAATTAAATAATTGACTCAGTTACTTTCTATGATGCATGGGCCACACGTGCATTGGTGCTTTATTGGGAATATGGTGGATACAAGTCCAAAAAAATGGTCCCCTTTTAAGTAGAGAATAATGTCATTTTACACATGGATGCAATAGTATGAAATTGAGCCATGGAATAGACCTGGAGATTTCAGAAATGTTCAGCTAATGTTAAATCAAGCATGGCTCTAAATGGATGAGGCCTCTGCTGGAGCACTTAAAGGCACTGAGTTCTGCTATATTCAGCTATATTCAATCATTTCTACTTTAACAAATTGAATTTTCCATGTATAGGTGAAAAAGCTATATTCTCTCAGTGTTGGGTTCTATCATGATGGTGCATATAATAGAAACCTTAAATATTAGAAACATTGCAGTCCATAGATTTTTAACCCCTTGCCCCTATGAAGGCAATTTGTACAAAAAATATCAGAAAGGTTTAATATTATCACATTTTGTTGTTGTTTTGGAAAAAACTAATGTTCTATTTAGAACACATGAGGTTTAGTGCCATTTTACATGTTACAGGTATAAAAATGTACCGAGTTTAAATCTTCTTACCTAACCTTTTTCCTTGTTAAATACATGTATGTGATATCTATTCCTCTAATCACTTAGCAACATTTCCAGCTTTAATTTGACCTTATCTGCAAGGCTCTTTTTGTATTTACTTACACGGACCTGTCTATATGTTATGTTTCATATAAAAATGAGGTAAAGATTCTGTAAGAACAAATATTTAATATATATCTCCATAGAATTGTTTTAATAATAATTATTACCAGAAATGTTATTATTAAAAGTCATTTAATACAAATATATACATTACAGAAGTGATGTATGATGGCAGTTCAGTTAGTTCAATGATAACCTGAAATCTCAAACCTCCAGTTTTAGAAAAGGGTTACTATAAACAAGTTATATAGTTATAACTAAACATAGACAGTCCCTAAAGAAAATATCTGCACCCTTTAATGTAACTGTGATTTTCTCTTTACGTTCAAAGTTACGATAAGTAACATCCACCGAGCGCATGCACAGTGTGTTTCTACACCCAGACTTACGCATGCCGCATGTGTAAATTGACAATCGTTTTTAAGTCTGGATCAGGCCCATTGGGTGACAACATAGCAATAGTGGGTGCTGAGTAACAATTGCCTCGGCACCCCTTGCTGTCGAGACAGCATTCTTCCTGTGACTGCTGTCTCTATGAAGAGTCTAAGCTCAACTGGTAACTTTTCTTCATCCTAACCTTAACCATCCCCTTCCTGCAACCTAACCTTAACTCTCCCCTAACCCTAACCTTAATCCTCCCCTAACTCTAACCTTAATCCACCCCTCTCCGCAACCTAATTTTAATCCTCGCCTAATCCTAATCATCCTTGTGCTGCAGCCTAAACTTAAACCACCCCACTATTTAGCCTAACCCTAACCAGGAATGTGTACATTGTCAACATAAGAACATTGGACATTGTAACCATTTCAATTTGGAAATATTCTTTATTTAAAATGCCTTCAGCATTGATACCACGATTAAGTTGTCACCTGTATTAGTCTTAAAAATGGAATTGTCACAATGGCAAATACATCACCTATTGACTATACCACCATTTTAATTGCTTATTTTGACCTCTTCCAAGTCATGAAAGGTCCATTACTATTACAACTTTTGTCAGACATAAAGTTTGTTGCCATAATTTATTAAGTTGGTAACCATAGACCGGATTCACACTTAAGAGAGAGTTAGATGTGGCCAGATCCATATCCCACCCCGTTTTTAGGAGCCTAATGACACTTAAGAGTGCCATAGGTCTATCTTACATAGAAACATAGAAACATAGAAAGTGACGGCAGATAAGAGCCACATGGCCCATCTCTTTCCATCCCCCCCCCCCCTCCCCCTCTTCTTATTTTTTACCCAAGACGGCACTAGCACGCATCTTTTTTCTTAATCCACTACGTGTGGTTTTTAATGACTAAGTGGTACGTAGATTGACTAATTAACCTACTACACATGCGCAATAGGTTGATTCTTAGAAATATGCACCTAAGAAGTCAGATCTTCTTAGTTGTGAATCCGGTCCTATGTTTCAAATTAGTAAGCATGTTTTTTGTTACTTTTTACATTGTTTAATCAATTACAATGTTTTTTTCTGCCACATTAAATATTAAAGGCAATGTTTGTCTTTCTGTACTTGCTGTTTCTCCCTATTCCAACATAAATTTGTTTACTCCCATGGTAAAAAAAAAAATAATGTTGGAACATTCTTAAAACCCATGTAAAAGAGACAAAAGAAGAAACCAAACTTCTGTTCACTGCAAAAAAAAAAAATCTGAATACCATATTATAGCATGCTGAGCATGCCCTCAGTGCAAACTTTACATACATACCATCTACCACTTGCATACAAGCGCACTGCGTCCCACCCCTTCGTCAGAAACACTTTTAATAAGGTTGGACGTTTTTCCAGGTGTTTTTTAAATCATATCAATCAGAAAATAAACCTTTTATAGCAGTCTGGATTCGGTCTATTACTAATATTATAAAAAATGTATCTGACTAAACAAATGCCTGTCAATATGAAAATTCAGGTTGCAGTTTCAACCTTTTATGTAAAATATGTTAAATAAGCATACATCAAATAGTTTAGATTGCTTTGAACCTTATAAAGCACAACAGTTATATTGGTAGTAGTCCTAGAGGAGTGATATTGGGAAATGTATTGTATTTTTCTGCAAGTTGTGCTTGGAGCAAATAGTCTTGCATTTGTATAGGTGACATAGATCAAGGAGCAATTTCCTATCTGAAGCTTTCTGTCTGTACAAAGCAAAAACAAGAGACAATAACCCAGAACACAGATGACCTTTCTTAGAAGTTTGGAGATATTGGGCCTGGTCCAGAACAACGCTTCGGAGCGAATTTCCGCGTGGCGGAGACGTAAAATCACCTATTTGTAAGTACTGCGCATGCGCAACATAGAAAATACGCTCAGTAGCGTAGCGTAATTGTGAACTTATGGGCCATTCACGTATGTGTCACGTAAATACTTACGTGTGGGCGTGCCATTTTTACGTGCGTCCAAAATACGTCTGAAATACGTGAAGTAGGCGGGGGTTGTATTTAAAGTGTACAGTATGGGCGTTCTTAGCTGCGTAAATTTGTGTAGCCCATACGTACGTGTGCGTATGACTGCGGTTACGTTGGAAAAAGTTAAGGTAGGGGTTGGAAAGCGTATCTTGACAAAATACGTACGTTCAAGGGGTGTGCCGAGGGGAGTGTAACAAATTTACGTGCACGAAAATACGCTATGCAAATAAACGTACGGCAAACGTAGTTCTGGATCTACCCCATTTTTCTTAAACTATGGAAATCTATTGTAATGCCCTTTGTTTGCTGTGTAATAGTTATTTTATGGAAATTATAATCACCCTTTTTAGTTCTGTTTATTAGAGATTCAGAGTCATAATCAGTGTCTACATGTGTTTATATTCCTATTTAATAGTTAATGGGAGGCAGCCAAGCAGGGGCTGGCTGGCAAATTGTAACCTTGGGGGTAAGCCTACAGCTGTGGCCCATAAGTAACAGCCCATCCTAAGAGTAAACATTATTTAATATGACTTTTGTGTCCCAAATAGATACCCAACATGATACATATTTTACATCAATTGCTTTGTCAAAGAAAATTATTATTTTTTTTTTTTAGTTACCAGAAAAACATTACTTTTGTCATTTTATCATTAAATAAATATTTTTCTTTAAAAAAGAAACACTGTTCCATCTTTTCCCCCCTCACTACACTGCTCCCTATACCCCTTTCTCCACACTGTTCTCTCTATGTTCTCTTTAAACCTCCCATTGTTCTCTGTATACACCTCTTCTCCTGTACTCTTAAGCCCCTCCCCCATTGTTCTCTGTATACACTTCTCCTCCTGTACTATTTAGCCCGTCCTCACTGTTCTCTTTAACCCATCCCCATCCTTATGGCCCTCTCTCATTTATTTAACTATTCTTCTCTTCCTGTTTATCCTTTTATCACCCCTCCCCCTGTCTCTTAACTTAATGGAACAGTGAGGAAGGAAGGTGTCATTGTGAGAAGAAGCCAGCAATATTAATGTTGCATGTGTATGATAATTGACAGGTTAGACATACAAGGATATCTGTATCATTTTCTCTGAGATGCAGCCAGCAATACCACCGTATAATACCTAGACATCGCTATATGTGTGGTTTCCCTCAGATGTTAGTTAATCAAGTAGCCCTGACTGAGTGATGCAGCTGATTGGTGGGTTGGACTTTAAATAGCCTGAGCCCAGGAAGCCTCATTATCGGCTATAGTTTCTGGTGTTCCTGCGTTTGCATGCTTTCTGATTGTGTATTCTCCTTGTGCTTCTGCCTTGGATCGTGTTGTGTCTCTGCCCTGTGTTCTCCTGGTGTTACCCTTGCCTGCTATTTTGTTGTCTGCCCCATGTGTGTCTGCAATATGCGGTGTGAGTAGCTTGCTTACTCACGCTGGCAGCTGCAGTCTCTGACCGGTACAGCGTTTCCTTCTCTGCCAAGTGACTGTGAGTTTTCCAACCTCTGTACCTGGCCTTGAGCTTCTTGATCTGGTCTGCTATTTTGTGTGTGTGTGCCTCTCTGTTTGTAATCTCTCAGCATGCAGGGACGGTTCCCGGGTCCCCTCCATTGTTATACACTTGGGGCTGGATCCAGACCTTGTTAAGTTCATGAACTTAGTTAGCCAACTTAATTGTATTCTTTGCATGCAGGGATATATCTCTGAATTGCTTATTGCACACAGATACTGACCAGCTTTACTATCACACTGTTATTTAGACTTGGGATAGGAAACAACACCTCTCAACTCTAATACTGTTTGCAACAGATGAAATATGACTCCCCTGCAATCAACATGGTTTAGCCCAGGAGTAACTAAGTTCATGCACTTAACAAGGTCTGGATACAGCCCTTGGTGCGTTACATCTCTCCTTGTGTCTTTCCCGTCAGTTACACTCAGGTGTTTACATCTCCACTGTGTTCCATAATTCATTCCTTCTTCAATGACCCTTAACTTATCATACTCCAAAACAGTTAGAAAAAAACCTTCGGACCACAATCATGATAGTTTTTAAGATGATCAGATAATGCATGGGTCTGAACACCTTTTTTGATATTACGTATATGTTCAACCCAACAGACAGGTGCATTGTATTACATAGATACAACTTTTGGTATTATTACAGATGATAAATGATTCTATTTTAAACATTTTACCATTGCTCTTAGAAACATATTCCTCCAGTTTTTTGGTCAAGGGAAAAGGGAGGTAAGTGCGACACATAGAACAATTGCAACACCCATAGAATGATTTACTGTTAATTATATCTTGATTCTTTGAACCAGATTCTTTGAGAACTGATCTCACTAGATGGTTTTTTAATTGAGGGGCCTTTCCATTTCTGTTTCTCTCCAATATATTTCATAAGATCAGGATCCCCCTTTAAAATATCCCAATGTTTAGAAATTATTTTCTACACTATTTTAAAATCGGAGCTACACCGGGATCTAAAGAGTATTTGTTCTCCCCACTTAGGGGGTGGTTTGTTGATTTTAGGTACTAAAAGTGACTCCCTGTCTACTTCTTTAACTCTCCTAATAAACTTTTCTAAATCCTTCTCCTTATACCCCTTCTTAAGAAATTGTAGTTTCTACCACTCCAAGTGGTTATTTGTGGTATTCTCTTTGGCACAATTTCTCTTCATTGAAGAATTGATTTTTAGGTATATTTCTCAACCATTTAGAATAATGGTCACTACCTGTAGGGATATAGGCATTAGTATCTGTGAAAACAAACTAATATGTAAGGGATATTAAGCGCTATAAAAGCAGCAGAATTATCTCAAATGTGGGTATCTACCTCCCCACCGAATGGTAACTTAATATACAGAGTAAAATGTAAATATTCAAGTGCTTTATAAGTCCCCAGAAAGAATTCTGGGAATTACCACAAATGATTATTCAGTAAATATCATACATTAAAATTATCATAAGTGGATAGTCAATAAATACAATACATTCAAATAAATTAGAGTCTAAAACATAATTAGAGTAAATTATAAAGGTATAACAGCAGGCAGCCTCTGGGGAGAGGTTATTAATTAAACATGAATTTGAAGAGCTAATAAGTGAGTCTTCTCTATTGAATTTTCCAATGTCACTTCAAAGATAAGAAACAAAAGGAAAAAACATTTGGTACAGTATGTCATAAAAAATATTATTTATTAATACATAACATACACTAAACAATTAAAAGATGATACACTTATTAAAATATAACTGTCCCAACTGTCATCCCAACTGTCTTTGTTGGAATCAATATAGCTCAGTCCTCCTGAAGAAAACATCCTGGGCTTTCTTACAGGTACGATAGCTGGAACGTTCAGTCAGATAGCAGTGTGGTCTTCAGCATGGGTCTCTCCGGTTACCTTTGACGTGTTTCAAGCCAGACGTAGTGATAGTTAAATGTACAAAAGAAGCATTCTGGGTTAGAAGCCTGAGTAGAAGTAAGAGATTGAAAGTAAGTGTTGGTGTAAGTTAAAAAGTCATGGGGACAGGGCCGGAGCTAGGTCCCTGGGCACCCTAGGCAAAGTTTGGCCTGCCCCCCCCCTTATATTCGCACATTCATATGGCCCTTCAGGCCTCTATGCCCCCTTCCCATTCCCCTTCAGGCCTCTAATTAGGTATTGCAGGCCCCCCTCCCCAGTTTTAATTAGATATTGCAGCCCCATCCCTAGTTTAACTCATATATAGCAGCGCCCTCCCTAGTTTAACTCATATATAGCAACCTCCTCCCCATAATAATCACTGCCCCCTCCCCATAATAATCACTTCCCCCACCCTATAATAATCACTGCCCCTCCCTAGTTTAACTCGTATATAGCAGCCCCCACCCCATAATAATCACTGCCCCCACTCCATATTAATCACCCTGCTTCACCCCATACTAATCACTGTTCCCACACCATAATAATCACTGCCCCATCCCATAATAATCACAACCCCCACCCCATAATAATCACACTGCCCCCACCCCATAATAATCACTGCCCCAGTTTGGCCTGCCTCCCCCCCCTTATATTCGCCCATTCATATGGCCCTTCAGGCCTCTATGCCCCCTTCACATTCCCCTTCAGGCCTCTAATTAGGTATTGCAGGCCCCTTCCCCAGTTTTAATTAGATATTGCAGCCCCGTCCCTAGTTTAAATCATATATAGCAGGCCCCTCCCTAGTTTAACTCATTTATAGAAGCCCCTACCCCATAAGTCACCCTGCCCCCACCCCATAATTATCACCCTGCCACCACCCCATAATAATCACTGCCCCCTTCCCATAATAATCACTGCTCCCACCCCATACTAATCACCCTGCCCCCACCCCATACTAATCACCCTGTCTCCACCCCATAATAATCATCCTGCCCCCACCCCATAATAATCACTGCCCCACCACTTAATAATCACTGCCCCCACCCCACAATAATCCTGCCTCCACCCCATAATAATCATGCTGCCTCCACCCCATAATAATCACTGCTCCCACCCCATAATAATCATCCTGTCCCCCACCCCATACCAATCACCCTGCCTCCACCCCATAATAATCACTGCTCCCACCCCATAATAATCATCCTGCCCCCACCCCATACTAATCACCCTTCTCCCACCCTATAATAACCATAGAGAACCCCCCCATAGTCACCAGTCACTTACCTGCTCCTAGCTCCTACGCGGCACGCTCTCTCTCTGATGAATGACGCGCAGCGTGACCTTGGGGTCACGCAGCGTCATTGATCAGAGAGGAGATGCTGCGGAGGAGAGAGGCAGTCGCAGACTCTGCTGGGGTGCTGAGGTGAGTAAAGGGGGTGATGGAGCCTCATCTCTCCGTCACCCCCTTTGCTCACCACAGCGCCGCAGCAGACTTACAAAAAGGTAGGTGAAAATGAAAGCAGGGGGCTGCTCCCGCCCCCCCGGACTCGGCACTCCAGGCGATCGCCTAAGATCGCCTAATGGTAGCGCCGGCCCTGCATGGGGAGAATGAGATATGTTTGTCCCCTGAAATCGGGACTGTCCTGCTGGAATCGAGAAAGTTGGGAGGTATTCCTTTGGTCCCATAACAAAAGAATTTATTCCCAAGGCTGCTAGATCTTTCCTGAGCTCTCCATTGCCTTTAGTTTTGATTCAAATAATAGGAACAAATATGGGCTGAAAGAGGCCTGTGAGGGACAGAATTATGTGTTTTAAATTATATTTATTTTTCTATGAGCCTCTGAATTAATTAATAAAAATAAACATATATTAGAAATAGTATTATTCACATTTATTCTAAGAGAAATAATAAAAGGTAAAATAACAACCAGATATAATAAGAATTTTTTTATGGCATATAAGGAACAGCCTCGGAGACATTTATTTGGGAAGACCATAAACTGGAAAGTAGACCAATACTCTTTTTCACTATTTACCACTTTAACAATTTTTTGCACATGTACATTAACATTTTCTATATTTGAAAAGGTGGAAATATCTCTTATTTTGCTCTGTATT